>JAATLQ010014630.1:15955-35322 GCA_013421005.1 Heliconius erato x Heliconius himera | reverse complement strand
CTGGTGAGGAATTCGGTTGCTGGCCCGTCGTGCTGTGTAGTGTATATGTATCACAGTATTAGTATGTACTAATAATCAAATCATGCGATGTCCAAGTCGATCTATTTGTTTAAAACGTAAAATATTTTTAATATTGGCATGATAATAACTTATGTAATAACTTAAGACAGAAGGTCCTTTAAGTAGAGACTAAATAGATTAACCGACTTGGTATTACATGGATCTCACAACTTTTTACGATAGAAAGACTGAGCTGCGAGACTTGGGTTTTTTTACAGAATGTTTTTGATGGCATATATTTAACTATTACTTATATACATAAGTAGCATTATTTTTAAATCAGCTCCACGCTGTATCCGGCACATAGCAGCGTAGGCAGAGGGAACCTAGTGTTGAGACACTCCGTTCCCCACTTGCTGCTGAATTCTGGAGGCATTACGTGTTGAGTGGCAGAACTCAACCCCACGCTTAACCTCGACACCAGAGAGAAGAAATGGAAATATAAATTTAAGTAAATATTTCATCTCCTCGAGTGGGGATCGAACCTGTCGGTTTTAGAATCACACCTCGTGCCGCTGCGCCACGACTGGCCCCAATTAGCATTATTTTTAGATCTCCACTCTGTGAATCTTTTGTTTTTCTATAATAAATTCTTTGTTTTTCACAATTATTACACATTTTAAATGAAACCATTTAACCAGATTAATTGCCAGACTCGTGTACTGCCCTAGAGTTCTGCAGAATGAGCTGACTGTATCTTGCTCTCTAGTATGGGGGGCCCTCTAGTAAAATCTTTAAAGTATCAAACATACTTTAAAGATTTTATGAGTGAGTCCCAGGTTGTAGAAAGTTTTCAACAATCCTATTTATTGAAATTAGGATAAAATTGTATTTCAATAGCCTCGCAGATCATTCTAGGAATGTATTTGTTTTTCTTAGCAAGGATTTGAGGCTTATGACACCTGATATAATGGCTGAGTTTATCCACAGTGTGCTCACATACAACTTACTTCGAAACGTAATATAAAGTAAGATAAGTCAAAGTCACAATCTAGTTTGTATACGCCTATTTTACTGGTCTCAAGAATTGTCTGACTTTCTTGTTAAGCTTGAATATAGTATTTATGGAAGCTCTTCTTAAGATGTTTCCAATCCTGTCTGTAACCCTCTTCATATATAGTAGAAGTGCCGGCTATCTCTCTACAGTGGGTCGATTCTTGGTCTTCTGATAAAGCTGGTGGAGAAATGGTAGCTTAGTCTGATGAAGGGCATTCTTTATCTCCTGAGCTCGTCCTCTAGTCACCATTGAGGTATCTATTGGTGTGCGTGAGTTTCCTATATACTGTGTGGCCTAACGTGCCCTTAGGATTTCTTATGACACAAACATCGACATATTTATGAATTCCTAAACCACCTCAATTCTATTAATGACAACATTCAATTCACAATAAAATTACAGGCAAACAGCCAAGGAATGGCTATTTTTTAAATTTATAAAGTGTTATTCCACGCTTAGAAAAGAAAAATACTTATTTAGAAATAGTATAAAAATTTGAACGTAGCGGGACTCGAAACCGCGCCTCGTATTTTTTTTTCCTAAGTATGGAATAACACTTTAAAAATATTAAAAATATTTAATGAATAGCATTCTCTCTTGCCAGACAATAATTCTTAGTAATTATCTTTGGGTGGCGGAAATTTGTAAAAATCTCCCTACAGAGATGCTAACAACATAGATGAGTTGCAACAAGTGTATAAAAATTTCGACGTAGCTTGATGAGATCGTATGGCTTAATGGTCAGTGCACCTGGTCGGTTTCCACGAGTATTTATAATTTCTATATATATGTACAAACTATATTATTATAAAGTGTTTGTCTAAATTCATTCAGTTATTTTTGTGTGAAAGGGGAAAAGACATCCATCTTCACTAAAATTCACATATAATATTTTGATTAGATTTTTTGACTTGATTTGATATGAGGATTTTGTATTTATTTTGGATGTTCCTGGCGTTCTTTGTGTCTCAGTGGATACTGATATATCATTTTCATGACGTGACTATTTATTGAATTTATAAATGATACCTATAAATATAGTATATCTTCTGTAACACAGAAAGCAACTAAAGCAATCACTTGGCTTCGATGTAAATCAGAGAGTGATAATGAAGTGCAAGAAGTGCTAAACGTTATTATAACAGAACAGAAGAAGGATGATGAAGTTGACCAATTCTTACTCAAAACTATTTGTACGTTATTTTTAATATATCTTTTGAAAATATATTTTAAATTGAAATCACAAAAATAAAACAAAATTTGCCAATTAATTAAGATTTAACTACAGCTATTATTGAGAATGAACATTACTAGAGCTCAGCATTGTGTTGCGTCCCTCAACGCCGTACTGTGTCTCACCATAGCTAAGAATAAAAATAATTTATCCTCCGTGGTGGTACTATTTTTATAATTTTAAACTCATTATTTCAGTTACTGACAAGATTTTGTACAAAGCTTTCCAAATAGCAATGATATCGACGTTAGCGAGAGAAGTGTGTGGAGCTATACCTGTTTTAAATTTTGCGGGTGAAATCTTCACTTTAGCTTCTACTGACGAAGGTATTGCGTTAAGCCCTAATCAGCAAGCAATGCTGCTTGGTGCAGTTCAAGTCGTAGGATCGATTATCGCTTCTAGCCTTGTGGAAAAATGTGGGAGAAAGGTAATTGAAATTGATATTTGTTTAAGTGTGATGAACTTACTGTAAAATTTTAAAGAATTAATCGACAAATGTTAAAGTTAACTGTGGCGAAAAGAAGTAGAAAAATAAATAATCTGAACCCTAAAAATATTTTTTGTAAAAAATAATTCATTACAATTGAACGGCGTAATTAATCTGTTTGTGATAAAACATAAAATGAAAATGCACAGAAATGTTTATAATTGGCAATTTGAAATAAAATTCCGATCATTTTACTAAAATAGATTGACACGCATTTCTCGCAAAGTTTAGGGTTTACATATACTAATAACTCACAAAACAATATATTTATTATATTACTGATTTCTATTTCTTCATATCTTGACAGCCTCTTCTCTTCATAACTTCATTGATTTCTGGCCTCAGTATGTGCATCTTAGCTTCATGGTTCTTGATGCGAGATTATGGTATTATAGCTCCATCGTGGATACCATTGTTGACATTATGCCTCTGCATCTTCTGTGATTCTTCAGGTCTTCAGCCCATGTCTGTTGTACTGGCTGGAGAAATCTTCTCTTTCAAGGTACATTATTTTTATTATAACGCATGTCTTTTTCGTTTTCCTGGGTAAACGGTAAAATCGTCACTTTCATTTTTGATGGCGCTTGGGTGCCAAGCAAATATGCAAAAATAAGTAATAACAACCGTTATAACTTACTATAATTACTTATTGTAACACTTGTGTCAATAAGAAATTTGACGTAACTTAATAAGAATTAACAACATTTTTATTAATTGGGGACAAGCGCATGGACGGTAAACAAGAATCCCGCAAATTCTAAATGTTTATTCAGCTTCACGCTGTATCCCGCACACAGCATGGCAGGCAGAAGGATACTAGCATTAAGACACTCCGTTCCCCACTTTCGCTGAAGTTTTAAAGCATTGCGCATTGAGTGGCGGAACTCAAAGCCGGGCTTGTCTTGGTGCCACAACGAAGAAATGAAAATATTAATAAATAATAATCGATTTGGGGGATTCCCCAATTGGGGATCAAATTCACAACCGTCGCGTAATAGTCACACTCTCGTGCCCCTGCGCGTCGTATTTATTGTTTTTTATATTATTCTTAATTATTCTAGCGTCACGCTGTATCCCGCTCACAGCAGGGTAGATAGAGGGTCGTTATTATTCTAGATATCTTTTTACCTTAAATATCAGTAAAAAGAAGAAATTTATTATATGTAAAGATGTTAATGTCTTGAGGCCAGTCGTGGCACAGGGGCACAAAGTGTAACTGTAAATCGACTGGTTGTGGGTTCGATCCCCACTCGAGGATATGAAATATTTACTTAACTTTATATTTCCATTTCTTCTCTCTGGTTTCGAGGCAAAGCGCGGCGTTGAGTCCTGCCACTCAACACGCAATGCCTCCAGAATTCAGCAGAACGGAGGGGAACGGAATATCTTAACACTAGGTTCCCTCTGTCTACCCTTCTGTGTTCGGGATACAGCGTGAAGCTGATTATCTTAATGTCTTGTAAAAAAACACGTCCTTAAGTAAACAAAACTTTAATCACAAAATAAAATACCGCTTGATTCACTCTGCTGTTGAAAAATAAGAATGTTGTATAAAATACTATAATAATATTTGGTTTTTACAAATAATATTTTTCTTTCAGTATCGAGGCACAGTTATAGCAATGGCCATGTGTGGGTCTTCCTTCTCGGATTTCTTACAGTTGTTATTTTTTAAGCCAATAGCAAATTCAATCGGCATACATGTTTCGTTCTATTTTTTCGGTCTAATTTGTATATTCATGGCAGCATACGTTATAATTGTGATACCAGAAACAAGAGCCAGGTCGTTAGAAGATATTTACAAGGACTTGGGCAAAAGTGAAGATACAAATGATTTTGTAGAAACTAAAGACAAAAATAAATATATTACGAGAATATAAAAAAAAGGTTTTGATATCAATAGATAAATATATTATTTAAATGAAATCAACCTGGTCTGATTGTAAGTGACGTATTACGTAACTCAAATAAAGCATTTTTTCAAAGTTACGGAACATATTTCATGTTGTCTGTGATAATTTTTGTAAAATTATTATCCTATTTGTTAGAAACAAACATCCTTTTTAGGATTCCGTACCTTTTGAGTAAAAAAGGAACTCTTATAAGATTACTTTGTTTTTTGTCTGTCTGTCTATCTGGCAAGAGCCTTTATCTCAGGAACGATTGGAGATATCGAGTTGAAATTCAAACCATATACTCAGGTCTACGGCTAGTGAATCCATGAAATATTAAGGCGTTTTTTTTCCAGTTGGCAGAAGTCAAATGATATCTTAGCTGCTTTCTATGTCTCGTATATAGCAGGGTAAGCAGAGGAAACCTACTAAGGCACTCTGTTCCCCGTTTTTAAGAACGAGCGAACGAGTTATCAGGGCAAGAAACTGAAAATATATATATTTTTTTACCATCACAATAATAAAAAATGAACACTGAAATATCTAATTCATTAGATATTTCAGTGTTATTTTTTTATTTTTAAATTGTACTTTTTTAATGAGACACGGAGCGCTTTAACCAAATATTAAGACACTTCGTTCTATTACCGCCAAATTTTGAAAACCTTGAGTTGAGTAGCGTAACTCAAAGCGTTGTTTAACAAAGGAGGAAAATTGGCCATTTTATATTTTACCCCGAATAATTGGATAAGCAGAGGAAACATAAGAGTGGATTCATACTATAGTGCTGGAACGGTCTTATTATTTGGCTAAGACACTTGAAGGTTTTGACACTGAAATATTTTTTTTTCGTTTAGTTTCTTTATTACTTTTAGGATGCAAGCAAAGCTATCGCTTGGCTCAGATAGAAGTATATTCTCGACAATCGGGTACAAGATGAATAAAATCTAATTAAAAGCGAACAGAAACAAGATGTCACCATCTTGTTTCTGTTCGCTTTTAATTTGATTTTATAAGCTAAAATTAGAGTAGGCAGAGGGAACTTGGGAACCCAGTGTCAATACACTCCTTTCCATTGACACAATTCCATTCCCCACTTTCCACCCAATCCTGAAGAGTGTTGAGAGGTGGAAAACTGCACCGCGCCTTGCCTCGTTAACTGAAGAGGCGAGGAAATTAAAATATTACATATTTCATCTTGGCCTCAATGTAATGTGTGATTATGCATAATTATTCTTCTAGCAATATCCATTCAACCACGCATGACAAAGTAACAGATAACAAAAATGAATATATTTGAAGATAAACAAATTTAATTTTTAATTGATATTAATGTAGTAAGTAGGTAATATTGTAATACTTAGAACAGATTTCTTTAAGATAGCGCTGTCTGTGTAACTTCGACGGGCACATGTTTAGAGAATGTTAAAGAGGTTTAAGTGTAAATTCTGCTATATTTGTAATTTTTTACACGTTTTTATTTGATTCATCTGTGTATGTTACAAAGATCTTTAAGCCCAATTTTTGACTTATTTCTTGTCTGATTTATTTAATAATTTGCACATGTTTCGTAGAGCTAACCAAAACAATATATTAATAATATGAAATTGATATTTCATCAGATTCAAATTATTTGTAACATTTTCCGGGTTTTTTTTTAACTTATCATCTGATTTTGGGTTTCCAACTACACCAGATTACATACTATAAAGATCCATAAATAAACAATAAAATATTTTACAATTTACTATATACCAGGGCTATAAAAATATAATGCTAAAGTAAATTTTACAAAACTATTATCTAGGCTTACTCATACAAACATTTTCAGCGTATTATTTGCACTTCAAATGATTTAATATTTCGCTAAAAACAGATATCAGAAGGATTTATTAGTATTTACATTTGTAAGAAATACGACATTATAAGATATTTTACAATATATTGGGCGCACGAACAATAAATGATCGTATAAAAATGACAGATTTCAAATTCAAATGAACTATTAGAACTTGTTTTTTTCTTTTTAGTTTTATGCAGTCGGGTTTTTTGATAATTATTTACGTTAATACTGGGGACATTCAAAAATACTCTACTGGGTACTAGCCTGTAGCTCACAGGTGTAGAATGACCAACAGCGGTTAAAAGAATGTTTGGTGTTTTTTTTAACTTTTATAAACTCCCTATTTAGCAGCAGCCCGGTAATAGCAGTTATCTGCTATTACCGGGGACACAGGCGAACCCTGTAGCAATGCCATCTATTGATAAATAGAATTCTTAATTGAACATTAGATATTCAGATATGAAGCAATGTTCGAGAAGCTCAAGATATTCTATAGGCATATTGTTATCCTCTAGCTTCCGGTCAACAATCCTGATGCAGCCCTCGATGGGTATACTGGTGAACAGCGACTGGATATCAAAACTGGCCATGGTTTCGTTGTTAGCTAACTTAAAATCTTTCAGTCCGCTAACCAAATGCTGAGAATCACTGACATAAAATGTTGTGTGGCCACGCCAGAGGGCAAGATAGAGTCAGCTCTCTCTGCAGGAATCCAGGACGATTTCTTAATTGTCGCGCAGTACGCGCGTCGAAATCGTTAACAGTAGTTTGATATAATAATTATGTCAACTGACAGACGAATGCCACCTCAGTCTACCCGCGACCACGGATACTGCAAAGTATTCGAAACGTCGGGTTTCCAAAAATTGGAGCCAATTAAATAGTTTGATTTAAAGTGTGTAATAATCATGAAAATCAAAGATTACTAAGGTGAAGCTATATAAGCCAACAATTGTTGGCTTATATAGCTTCAAGCTGTTATGTCCACCCTTTGTACATTTTCTTTTTTGTAATTATGTACAATAAGGAATATATAAATAAATAAAATATCCTATACATAGCAGAGAGCGCATAGGGAACCTAGTGTTAAGACCAGTTCATCATTAAGGTACTTACGTTTCCCACATTACGCTGAATTCTTGACACATTGCGTATTGAGTGGTGGACAAAAAAACAGATAAAATAAATAAAATAAAATAAATCAGCTTCACGCTGTATCCCGCACACAGCAGGGTAAGCAGAGGGAACCTAGTGTAAACGCACACCGTTCCCCACTTTCTGCCGAATTCTGGAGGCATTGCGTGTTGAGTGGCAGAACTCAACGGCGCGCTTTGCCTCGACACCATAGCGAAGAAATGGAAATATAAATTTAAGTAAATGTTTCATCTCCTCGAGTGGAAATCGAACCCACAACCAGACAACAGATAATATATAAAATTTTATTTAAACATAAACATAAACTAAACTGTGGCATCCTATAGTAGTTATGATTAAATACAATATAGACTAAGTATGATATAATCTATGAATATTGACATTACCGTTATTAAGTAATTAATAGTTACGTCAAGACTTTGTTTTACATGAAATGAATAAAATAATAACATAAATTATGTAACACGTTCTGGTCTGGTTTATTGTTGTTAGGAACAAATTTTGAACAATATTATCCAATCTAATACGAATCCATACAATTTCTGCTAGAGGAATGATTTTATTTAAATTATTTACATTTCATCGTTTAAGAAAAAGCGCGGTATTGAAGTTCGCCACTCAAAGTTGGGAGGTACGTGGGAAACAGAGTGAGGTAGCAATAGGATCCCTCTGCCTACCCTGCAATGTGCGGGATACAGCGTAAAGCTAACGTAATATAAATAAGGTCGCGGTAGCCCAGAGTTTATGATTATGGATTATCTCTGCAGATAATTTATGATTTTATTTAAATTATTTAAAAAAAATTAATTATTAATATTTTTAGAAAGGCCAGTCGTGGTAAAGACGCGCACTGTTGACCCAAATTCAAATTTAAAATATTCAATAAACTTATTACACATACACATAAATAAAAAAGCTACAGGCAGTTCTGCTGAGAAGAGCCGACAAGAAACTCAACAGTTGCTCTTTTCAATGTCAATAGTATAATTTAATTATTACACTACTGGCAGCTATCCTGCATCACATTCAATAGACATTAATTCCATACATGTTTATCCTCTAAATATTCTTGAACAGTGTAATAAGCTTTACTTGTCGCAATTTTTTTTACAGATGCTTTAAATTGTGGTAGTGGCAAACTTAGAATACATTGCAGAATTATATTACATACATATACACGTATACTCAGACCCATAAAAGATTTGTTAACTTTTTGGAGGTGAAAAGTTGGCGTAACAAGCTTATTTTTTTTTAATTTTATTTATTTCTCTTTCCTATCGTATGTTTATTACTATTTTTACTATGACTATACTATATATTTTGTCGGACAAACAGAATATTATAATATACTAATTGTGAAGTAACTATAATAATACTTCATCTTTAAAACATCTCGCAAAGTTCAATTCCCACTGGAGGAAATGAAATATTTAATATTTTCATTTCCTCGCTCTGGTGAAGAGGCAAAGCGCGGTATGAGTTCCGCCACTCAACATGTAAGGCCAGCAGATTCCGTCCGTAAATAGAGAAAGAAATTGTCTTACTTGAAACGTATTTAAAAAAAGTTTTATTATGTATAATTATGTATAATGTGAAGCTAAAAAATATACGTTTCTAAGCTCTGGTCAAGAGCCTAGTCTGGTATCTGCGCCATGACTGGCCTGGAATGTGTGGACATAATTAAATTCATTAAAATTTTAAGCATAAATCAATAAAAAATTTCCTACGAATGCGAAAACATGACAGAATTTTCCATTCAATCTAACGTTACTCACTTTACTAGTACGAACCGGTGCAAACCAGATATTGACAATCAGATGGCGTCAGTAGTAAATTTTTACGTAGTTTAAAGTTTTAACGTACTGGCTGATGTAACGTTTTCATTCTTTTACTATGAGAGCTCTGTGGCGTTATTTTTGTGCTATTCTAGCAAGCAATTGGTACAAATCCTAAGAAAGGGTCCATGTAAAATGTATCTTTAAGTGCATTGCATGTTATTTTAGAAAACAACAAAAATGTAATATTTTGATTTTCTTAAGAGCATGAGAGGAATAAATATAAATTACATATCAATAATTACTTTGATTTTTTTTCCAAAAAAAAATATCTATATCTCGTACAAGCGTAGGTTTAAGTAATCCTTTGACTGACTTTCCAGTATCTATCAAATGCTATATAGCGTTTGATAGATACTGGGAAATTCCTTATTCAGGGAGCCGTGAGACAAAAAGTAAACGAACCAGAAAATGGTTACAAAGCTTGTTAGGGTTAATATATTGTATAAAAAAACTATGAAAAAAAAAATATTAATTTTTTTGTTATATTGACGTTTTCGAGCTTACAGCACGATTGCATTCTTCTCCGCCAATGTAAAAACAATCAGAGAAATTTTCAATACGGACAAGGTGGCTATTGTTATCATGTTCTAACACGCAAAAGGAAACGAGGCCGAAGGATTCGATTATCAATAAAAGTTTGGCATACTGTGTTTTGATGTTTACATTTTGCCTCGAACCCAAATGAGTACACTATACATAGATATATCAAACGTAAATCTATACTGTAATAAAATTCTATATTCATTTTTGGCTTTTGGGAACCTGGTAACCTAGTGTTTAGACAATCCGTTCCTATTAAGAAACTTGTGGCGGAACTCAAAACCGTATATACTAGAATAAGTTTATAACAATACCGAGTCGACACCGAGTTCTGTCTATTCAGATATTATATGTACAAATAGTTTATTGTCATTTAAAATGAAACAAAAAATATATACCTATAACCTCTGTATGGGTACGATATATAAAATAATATTAATGTTAATTAGATAGATAGATTTGTCCGTCCGCCCGGCGCCGTCAAAGACAAAGATTGACTATACGACGACGGTTGCCCATGTCCTCCTTCCGTTGAGATGAATTATGAAAATTACCCTTTGAGCACTGTCTAACTATAAAAGACAACAAATCGTTTCCATTTCTCTGGGGACAAGCAAAGATCAGCGTTGAAGTCCGCTACTCAACATCCACTGTCTCGGAAATTGATGTTTTGACCACACGCGGAATACTGCACGGAGCCAGAAAAATACTACTTAAACTTTAAAACAAAAGCTAAATTGGTGCTCAACGCTAGAACCAAAAAAATATTTATAATTCACAATTTTAGAAACACGCGCAACTTTTTAGCTTTATTGGTTATTAGTATAAAAACATTGGAAATTAAAGAATATAGTGCCTTGACACTAAACTCTCTGCTTACTGCTTAGGGTAGAAGGAGCGAGCAAACGACGAAGCGAACGGTAAAGAGCGAGGCGATACATTTACAATTAAAATTAGACTCACACTCGCAACGTCTCCCACAAGCGTCACAAGTTCAAATCCTGTTTTTTTTGCAATATTTGTACAAATAATTATATTTGTGTACATAATATGATATTTCGCTTACTGGTTTTAATCTGTCAAACAATATTATCTCATAACTATATAAATAAGACTGAATCAGTAGTACCTGTGTTACATACGTACGGGAAGTAATGGACGACTAATAAAGTTTCGTACAAAATACACTAAGGTGTTGTGGGTTCAAATTTGGTGATCAAAAATAATAAAAAAAACTGTTTTTATTCTTTTAAATTAAATTAAAGTGAAGTGACAATGAGTTATTACGGTATTTTCAAAGAAAACAGCAAAGTAAATCAAATATTATGTGCTATATTAAGTAAGCATGTTTTACCTATGTATTATACTTGATAGAACTTAGGAACCGTCGTGACGCAGGGACACAAACGTGCGGCTGTATACAAGACGTTTGTGGGTTCGATTCTTACTGAGGGAATAAGATATTTGATATTTTCATTTCCTCGCTCTGGTAACGAGGTAAAAGGCGTTATCGGGTACCGTCACTCAACATGCAATGCTCAAAGAATTCGGTGGAAGGTGGAGAACGGAAGTGTTTTAATGGGTACTGAGTATCTTTACACTAGGTTCCCAAGTTCCACCAGCCTACCCTGCTACGTGCGGGATAGAAGGTGAAACTAAAATGACAATGACAATAACAGAATTTAAAAGAAATGTTTTAACTCTCTTTTAAGTCTTTCTTGTACCTATTTATGGAGAAAACGTGGACGGAATAAAGTGATACGTCGCAGTTTTCTACTCAACCTACATATTCTCATATTCGGGCGGAAAGCGGAGAAAGGGCGAACGAACTTTTCAACTCAATTTTCTTTACTTTGAAGTGATTAAAATAGATTTTTCTACAAAAAAGGGTTTGGTTTAAATTGGTGTTTTTTCGAAAACAACAACAAACAAAACAAACAAAATTTCGTTTACTTTATTATTTGTACTCTGAACCATAGTGTTTTAAAATATATATATTTTTATCAACAGTCAGATAATTACTTTATTATTTGTACTCTGAACCATAGTGTTTTAAAATATATATATTTTTATCAACAGTCAGATAATCAAGAAGTTTCGAATGTCATTATTTAGCCCAGAAACTAACCAGCGAGATTCAGAAATTTATGCACAGCGCCATCTATTGGGCTTAAAGTTAAACAGTAATAACTGTTCGAACTGTTAAAAAATGCCGTTTTAATATAGGCCAGTCGTGGCGCAGATGTGAACTGTAAACGTGAAGGCCGTGGGTTCGATTCCCACTTGAGAGAATGAATTTACTAACATTTACATTTTCTTCGCTCTGGTAGCAAGACAATTCGCGGAGTTAGGTTCTGCCACTCAACATGCAATGCTACCGCGAAAAGTAGGGGACAGAGTCTTAACACTGGCTGCCTTTGCATACCCTGCTATAAGCGGGAATCAGCGTGAAGCTGGGAAAAAGAATAGGCATTAACAAAAATATTTTTTTCAGTAAATATGCCAGTACTGGCATACGGCGCAAGTATAGGATGGATGTCGCCGATGTCTCTGTTACTGCAATCCGAAAACTCACCAAGGGGAACTCCTCTAACTGATATTGAGGTAGTCACCAATTTTTTGACTTACATAATTATGATAACAAACAGCAAGTACTTTACTATATATATATAGAGCAAAAACATTAAATGTGTGAGCAAAAACAATAATCTGATCATAAGATGATCAGAATACAGTTTTTTTTAATCTGATCATCCTTTCATAAACGAATACAATATATTACATCGATGTCAAATACGTGTATTACAAATGTATACTGACATATATATATTTTAATAATATATATTTAAGCTGAGTCTTAGATACCCTGTTCGACTCGACTGCTCACTTCGCTAGCCAATCCGTTCGTTTCGCTCACTGTAAAAGAATCTCCTTGCAAGACAACGTGTAATTTTTATTTTTCTTTACGACATTGATTAAAATTACTCGCAACGAAAAATTTTATAATAAAACAGAATATTTTTTTAGGTGTCATGGATGGCAGCCATACCCTACCTGGTGTGTGTTCCCGCGGATCTATTAATCGCAGTGTTAATGGATAAATGGGGAAGGAAAACTGCCCTCATCATTGTTTCACTAGCAGGCGCTGTAAGTATTATATTTTTACAGATACACGCTGTACTTCGAACATAGCAGGGTCGGCAAAACACTAGGTCCCAAGGTTCCCTTGAAACCTAGTGTTTATACGCTCAGTTCATATTAAGATACCTTCATTCCCCAGTTTCCGCCAAATTGTGGAGGCGTTGCGTGTTGAGTGGCGGAACTCAACGCCGCGCTTTTCTCGACATGACAGAGCGAAGAAATGAAAATATTAAATTCCATTTCCTCGAGTGGGATACGAAATCACAGCCTGTCGCGTTAACAGTCACATACTTGCAGGAGCACAGGCCACGACAGGCACCAAATATATGAAAAAGATTGTGGTAATAATAGCTTTATAAAAAACGCTTTTTAAAAAAATTGTATTCCCTGGTCAATGATTTCTGTACAGTAGCTTTAGCCAACAATCACAAAAACTTTGAAAAAAATCTCTACAGAAGAATTCCACCGCGTCTCGATAAGAAGGTTTGCGTCTGCAATATCAATTTGTTAATGGTTATTGCATCTTATTTACATCTTTCCTGATATTTAATATTAATTATTTGAGGCCGCCGTGGCCCAGCGGCTTGAGGCGCTTAATGGACAACACTTACGGTAGGTTAGACCCCCATTCGTGGGAATGAATTATTATTTATTAATATTTCCATTTCTTCGCTCTGGTGCCGAGGCAAAGCGCGGCATTGCATTCCACCACTCAACACACAATGCCCCGAAAAAATCAGCAGAATGTAGGGAACGAAGTGTCTTACCACTAGGTTCAATCAGCCTTCCCTGCTGTGTGCAGGATATGGCATGATGCTGATCTGGTTCGATTCTTTTTTTAATTATTAACCTACCTGAATTAATTATCTTTCGTTCATTATTACCAGGCGAGTTGGGCGTTGTTATTGATATCACTAGACGTATGGGCGCTATTGCTAGCTCGGTCACTAGTCGGGGTGACCATGGCGGGCTCTTACGTCATATGTCCGATATATACGAAGGAGATCAGTGACGATAGTATACGAGGAGCGTTGGGGTGCTTTGTAAGTAACTCTATATAATTCGATGATAGTATGTATGTTTTATTTAGAAAACGTATAAAAATTTGACTTGGGCTGTTTCTAAGAGACGTCGACGAGAGGGTCAAAAAAAACAGCATGAGCAGTACTTTTTCCTTTCCCTGCTTTCAACAAGCATTTCCCTGACGATCGATAGGTCCTGCACTTCCCGTATCCAGCCCGGCCTCAATTGGCATTGAAATATTATTATCAAATTACTTATACGATACGATCAACGAGTCATGGCCTCAATGAAGTTATAGTAATTATAGATGGCTACACCGATTAGATTTTTGGATTCTTATTTTTGATTATTTTCTTCCGGAATCATCTATGCTCAAAACTTCAGGGCAGCCACAAAATTGTTTTTGTTTATTTTAATATTTTTATATTATTTACACAGATAGTTATGAATTATATTGTTTGTATATATATCTATGAGAAGACTCCGCAGTAAAAATAAATACATAAGTTGAATATTTTTTTTTAGGTAATCCTATTCCACACGATAGGCAACTTGGCACTATATATTCTAGGAGACATACTCAGCTATACTACTGTACTCTGGATCTGTTTATCAGTGCCAACTTCACACATTGTCCTGTTCTTCTTTATGCCTGAGTCACCGTCTTACTTAGTGAAAAGAAAAAAAATAGAGGTAAACTTAAATATATATATACGTTAAAATTTTAATTTAGAATGGATTCATGTTTAAAGTTGATAGGTTGGGGCACTGCAGTTACTCTAAAGTCTAAACTAAAGTAAAATACTAGAGCTTTCATCTGTGGTTTGTCCTAAAGATTATTTTGTCACAAACTTGCAAATCTTTAATAATTGAAAAAAAAATAAAACTTCAACTTACGTCGATGATTTTTTTAAGGAGAGCACCTAAAGTAAAGACTCCATGTACCACGCAAATCTAGAACCACTGCGTGTTGAGTGGCGGTACTCAACACTGCGTTTTGTGTACCAAAGTGGGGAAAAGTGAATAATTTAAATATTATAATTCCACCTAATGGACCGCACCCACAACCGTCGCGTTGGCATCCAGACCCTGGTCCACTGTTAAAAGATGTGACCTTATGTTTTTTTTTCTCACTTAAGGAAGCAGGTAAAGCAATCGCCTGGCTGCGATGCAAACCAATAGATGACACCCAAATCCAGGAAGAACTAAAAATTATAAACAACGAACAGAAAAATGATGAATCAAACAAATTCTTGCTAAAGTCCATAAGTAAGTTCCATAGAAAATTTCCTCTAACCTTTAAAAGGGATTGTGTATTTGTATATATTTATTTATATAAATTAAATAATGATGATAAGAAGAGGTAGGTGTTTTTATCTCGTGATTCTTTTTTATAACGTTAGATTACAAGACTATTTTAAATTTAGATGTTGTTTATATAAGAATATTGATAAATTATGAATATGCTTACATAGAGATAGTACCTTAAGACAGTTAAGAACAAACAGTGTTTAGCTCCGTGATACATTAAGTAAATGTTACCGCTATGATTGTGTGTTCGATTTCACTTATGGGAATGATATATATTGGATACTGCATAAAGCTGACAACAAAATACGCGTTATATGAGTAGAAAAAAACAAGATATTTAATTGGATTATAAAAGTCTGGTCGTAGCTTAAAACTTTTTTAATAAAAGAATAAACTGATCCAAAATTCTGACAGTATTAAATTTGAAACGAAAATTACTTATTACCGGGATAAATTTGTGTGCCCTGCATGATACGGTTGGAACTTTTGGAAGAAAATAAAACTTTGCAACAGTGGGACGATCATTAAACGCAATATTTGTGGGTTCAATTCCCACTTGGGTGGGTTGGAATGATTATAGTCAAACTATTCTGATTTCCCCGCTTTGGTAGGTAAAACGCAATATTACGAATATTGAGAGCGGTGGGCGGGAAACATTGACTTAACACTTCTGCCTACCCTATTATACAGAAAAAGGCGTTAAATTATAGAATAAGACAAAATATACTTTTTTTTTTTCATGCTGAGTTTTCTTAATTAATATTTTTTTTTCAGTTACTGATAAGACTTTACGAAAGGCTTTCGAAATATCAATGATAGCTACATTGGCCAGAGAAGTTTGTGGGGCTGTACCAGTTCTGAACTTTGCGGGGGAGATATTTACCTTGGCTACCCGCGACGGTGGCTTAGTGCTAACTCCTAATCAGCAAGCTATGCTACTTGGTGCCGTACAGGTCGTGGGTTCAGTCCTGGCGTCTAGCGTTGTGGAAAAATGTGGAAGGAAGGTAAATGTTTATTTTTTATTTTTATTTTAGGAAAACTTGATTTGGTAAAGTTGTTGATCCTTCACATAATTCGTATGTAGAAACAGTATTTTTATTTTATACTGCCCGATCTGTGAGAGAAATTTATAAACTTCTTATTTTTGTTGCGCTATATTTCGCATAAAGCAAAGTAGGCAAAGGAAACCTAGTACAAGAACATTCCGTTCTCAATCATCCTTGCTTTATTTTCGCGACATCCTGTGTTGGCGGAACTCAATGCTGCGCTTTGTCTTGTTACCGTGACGAAATGGAAATAATAATTCATTCCCCCGAGTGGAAATCAAAATAATATTATAGATACAGTTAGATGCTTTGCCGCTGCCTTCAAATTGTTGTTTTTTATTTTCTACACTCTACATTTTAGATTTTAATATCACGATATTAAAAAGAATGTAGATTATTTATAAAGCTTGTAATATTTCCAGCCACTCCTCATACTATCATCAGTGGTATCCGGACTCAGTATGTGCGCCCTGGCCTCATGGTTCTTATTGCAGGATTATCAAATATATACGCCATCCTGGATACCTTTGTTCACGCTGTGCCTTTGTATCTTCAGCGATGCTTCCGGTATACAACCAATGTCTATGATTGTAGTTGGTGAAATATTCAGCTTCAAGGTAATTTATTATATGTTTTTTATAAATTTCAATTAATAGATTTAAGGAACAATAGAAAATTATAGGAACAATTAAAGGTTGTCGTGGCACAAAGGTGTCAATATAAATGCGTCGGTTGTGGGTTTTTTCTCACTCATTTGGCGGTAAGTTGGTCACGGAAGTATCTTAATGGGAAGTGAGTATCTTAATACTACATTCCCAGTTCCTCCTGCAATGTGCGGTATACAACCTGTATATAAAGAACTAAAGGAAGGAACAGACGGAGGGACTAAAGGAACTATCGAAGTTGGGTGGAAAGTTGAGTACGAATACGAAGTGTCCCAATACTGCGTTACACTTGTCTAACCCTGCAGCAGGCAGGTCTGAAGACTCCTTTCCACTTGTCGTAAGTGGTTGAGTGTTGAGTGGCAGAACTCAACACCGCACTTTATCTACCAAAGTGGGAAATGACAATAATTTTCAATATAATAATTCCCCGAATGGGCATTGGAACTGCGACTTCTGCGTTTTACAGTCGAACGCGTTCTATTGCGCCATGTCGATCTCAAATGAGAACATTTCAATTATTTTATTTAACTTAGTATTCATTTCACCAAATATACTTCCTACACTTACACATTAAAAATATTAATTACTAAAATAAAAATAAATCAGCTTCACGCTGTATCCCGTAGACTGCAGGGTAGGCAGAGGGAACCTAGTGTAAGACACTCCGTTCCCCACTTTCTGCCTTATTCTGGTGGCATTGCGTGTTGAGTGGCAGAACTCAACGCCGCGCTTGTCCTCGACACCAGAGCGAAGAAATGGCAATATAAATTTAAGTAAATATTTCATCTCCTCGAGTGGGGATCGAACCCACAACCAGTCGGTTACAGTCACACTGTGTGCCCCTGCGCCACGACTGGCCTCAATATTAATTACTAATTTAATTTATTGCAGTATCGAGGCACTGTAATGGGTACAACGATGTCTTCGTGTTCACTGGCTGATTTTTTGCAACTGCTATTTTTCAAGCCTCTGGTAAACACTGTTGGTATACACGTAGCGTTCTATTTCTTCGGAGCAATCTGCCTATCTATGGCAGCGTACGTAATTTATGTAATACCTGAGACAAAAGCTAGGTCTTTAGAAGATATTTACATGGACCTAGGTAAAGAAGGGAATTCGAAAAACAAGAAAGAAGATGTGAAGAATATATCAGATAAGGATGTCATGTAAACGGAAAGAGAAGAGTTAACAATTTTTTTCTATCAGAATAAGATTGGCAGATGTCGCCATAAAAAAAGCCATTTAAGAATGTTTAATGTCACTCGCATGTACCACTGGCTTGGTTTTTATATTGTAAAGATAATTTTTAAGTGTTAAAAATGTTTTAAGTGTTTTTGTTACATACCTACCAATATTATAAATGTGAAAGTTTGTGAGGATGGATGTTTGTTCCACTTTTACGCAAAAATTACTGAATGGATCTGGAAGAAATTTTACATGAATATAGCATAAACCTCAAAATAACTTATAAATTACAATGTATGTATATATTTCTTATAATTAGGTTATAATATAAAAGTATCTATAAGTGGGTGAAGCCGCGCTATATTTAAAATATGTATAATATAAAAAATATTTTAAACATACAAAGTGAATTATTGATTACATATTATAAAATCTTTTTATACATTTTAAAAAAAAAAACTCAACATTTTACAAAATAAACTAGGTATGTGCTAGGTGTGTGTAATCATTAAGTCGTGTACTAATATTTTTATATTAGCGTGGAATAGTATGAGTTCGTAAGTATGTTTTATAAAGATACTTTAAGGTTCCGATTAATCCTTTGGGATAGTCAGAGAGATTTTATTATAGGTCACTCCGCTCTTCATTATTGTTTTTCCTTCTAATTATATTTTTATATAGTTTGTTTTAAAATATTATTTAAAAATAAATTTAAATTTAGTTACTCATTAAGGGTATACAGAAAGATATCTGAGGTATTATACTCAACCATGTTAAAAATATAAAATATTTGTAAAAAAAAGTGTTTTTGGTTTCAATAATTCATATTATGTTATAGCAATTATTGTTTATTTTTTGTTTTATAATGAAATAAAAATATGTTTTGACAAGCGTACCTTTTTTATTTTTACTAAGAAAATAATTATTATGTAAAGCTTAAGTTGTTGTAA
>JAATLQ010014630.1:0-15855 GCA_013421005.1 Heliconius erato x Heliconius himera | reverse complement strand
ACCGATGGGACTCCCCATTGCTTAGTCGCTGGGTAAGGCTTCATGCTCCCGCTGCTCGATATTGTCACTAGAGTAGGAGTCTCATCGGAAGCCAGTTTATGTATGTTTATATATTTATATGTATGTGTGTTTAGAATAAAAAAATGAATATGTACTAACATAGGGTAAGTTTTTTAAATGTAACTAACAAGTGGACCAAGTCTTAATTAAATAAATTATTATTATTATTATTATTATTAATAAAAGCAACAGTGACATAGTTCAATTGATTTGAATAGAAAATAATCAATATAATCAGAATAATCAATATAAAGCCGTTAAAGGTTAATAAAATCAAAAAATATGAGTAGATTTGTTTCACGTTCAAACAGGAAACACGGGAACTTTTTTTACTTTTTCACTCAGTAAAAACGATTTATTATGCGTGTATCCGATTAAAAATTATCAGCTGTTGTCCTGTCACTATCAGATGTATGAGTTGTCAACGTCAAAAGCAATTTAAAGGTTATGTTTGTTTTAGTCAAAATTAAAACGAAACGAGAAATCTTATTTAATTTTTTTTCTATAAACTTTACTCTAATTAGAATAAAATATCAATCATTGGCTTACAGAACTGACATTTTGTTCTTATTTATCTCGCTATATGCACACAATGACGTTCTATTTTGAGACGCAAATATTTGTGATGGATTGTGGCCAAAGGTTACAATTCTGATGAGTTTGGACATAAGTAGAAGTACATCAGATGTAGACCAACCCTAGCCTGGATATGGATGACTTTAAGCTTCGAGCTGGTGAAAAAATTGGAGCCCTACACGTAAGTTATTTTATCGTATTTTAGTAATGTTATAAATGTAAAAAAATATGAGGAGTGATAAATATTTATTCCATTTACACACAAAAATAATGAAAGGATTTAGATAAAATTTTACAGTAGTTTACTAGTGCTTTTAGTAGGCTAAAAAAATGGGTAATATAATAATAAGCATAAGCGGGTGAAACCGCAGGTGGGCCGCCAGTATTTTAATATTATTTTACCGCCTAATTTAAATTGAAAATATTTTGTTGATGTAATATTTATTTCATTTATGAATTTGTATGTTTGTTTTTATAGTCATATAATTCTATTATTAAGTTGGCCATGAAGCTTATGTAATAGTGCACTCAGCCAAGATTGTTTTACATTAATATTGTGCTAGGGCATATATATTGTTGGGTACTAAATATGGTTTGGTAATAAATATGTGCTTAATGATGTATTTAACTTTTTTCTTAATTTGTTTGTAAATAAACATTTTTATAGTAGAGGCCAGTTGTGGCACAGGGGCACAGAGTGTGACTGAAACATGACTAATTGTGGGTTCAATCACCACTTGAGGAAATGAAATAAATTTAATTTTTTTAAATAAAATTAAATAAATTTAAATTTATATTAGCCACAAAGCATGCCATTGAGTTCTGCTACTTAACACACAATGCCTCTGAAAATCAGTGGAAATTGGGGAACAGAGTATCTTAACACTAGGTTCCCTCTGCTTACCCTGACGCGAGCAGGATACATCATGCTGAATTAATACTTACATACTATATATTAATAATAATGAAAACAATAGGTACTTTTAAAAATAATTATGGTGTTATTATAGGAAATACATATACATTCAGTACTAGAGTGAACACAACATTTTTGTAAAAATCTTTCAATATTATAGACACAGTGTAGCTGAACTTCACACTGTAAGTATACATTATATCCCGCAAATAGTGCAATAGGCAAAAAGAACTTAGCATCAACTCATTTTGTTTCTATTTCTTAACTCTATAGACAAAAAACAGAGCTTTGTCTGCTTAAACACTATTTTTTAAAATTTAAAGCACATTAGAAGATCGTTTTTGTTTTCAGTTAGAAAACTGAGTTTAACTTTCTTTTAACATTAACATTTATTGATTATAAAGAACATATTAAATGAAAATAGTCAATAGGATTGTATCATATGGAAAAATTATCAAGAATAGTATGAGACCACTGTCAATGTTACCTGAAGAATCAAAGTTACCCTGTCATTATTCAATTTGTATTGTTGTGTTATTCCAGGAAGCTGCTGTGGTAGCAGCCAATAGTAGTAGAAACAGAGTGTATGATGTCCTCGATCAAACTGCAGAGGCTATAAGAAAGGTATTTTTAAAAGGTGTAGCATAGCTATGTTTATTACTGTTATTGATTTAGTATAGTTAAAAAAAAATATCATAAAGTTAAGAACAGAGTAACTAATCATCAAAATAATAAAACATAATTGTAATTTCTAGTATAACATTTAAAAAAAAACCTTGATTGAAAACTTGACTTGAGACTTATATTATCTCCTAAATATTCCAGCTTCACGGGGCTTTCACAGTCCTATGGAAAAATGATAGAGCGCCTCAGGCTAGTGAGCTATACCAGGGTCTGACTATTGCCTTGCAATACTGTATCAAAAGTTTGTTATATTATTAAATATTTTCAATTTCCTGATCTGCTCGGACAAGACTGTTATGGGCCCTTCTTTAGATATATATCACAATAGGTATGCTCAATTGTTTTAAATTACCCAACATTTTTATTTTTATATGAAATATTTTTATTTCTATGATCTGGCTATACAAATTGTTACGTTTGGATCTTGCCTTCGACAAGCATTAAGTAATCGAAAATTATGATTCATCATTATCACCAATTTACTTATAAAGAAACCTAATATATAAAATTTTGGGTACTGGAACTATTATAGTAATTAATATCCTATTATTCCAGCTCCGCGAGGCTTTCACAGATCTGTGGAACAATGATCTAGTAACAGAAGGCAGGGCTCGCGCCTCCGCGTGGGCCCACGAGGCGGCCCGTCGTATACAGGAAGGGGCGCCGCCCTTGTCACCTATGATATTGTATCAGGAACTTGTTGCGTTGTTTAAGGATCATAGTAAGTATAAAAAAACAAAAAGATTTTTTTTTATTTTATTACATATCTTAATCATTTTTTATGAATTCCACACATAGAAAATGATAATAATTTATTAGAAAACCGAAAAAAAATCATTACGTTTAATTCTTTATATGTTTTCTTAAAAATATGTAAGGTTTTATTAAGTGTATACCTGTTCATATTAATGGTACCACTAACCTTGTTTGATTAGGCTTTATAAGTCTTGCCATAATTACAACTGTATAAACCTATGTTTACCTGCTGCTGGAAGTTCAAGACATATTTTAGCTTTCTCATTTCATACTTTAAAATTTTCTAATTACAGTAGATTCGGCTTCCAGGGAAACTTGTTGCCAATATTTCTTGTTTTAAGAAATGAATGAATAATACACAATAGTTCAGATGGCCTTACTTCAGGGCGACCAAGAGTCCTCAACCATACTGCAAAATTGTTGAAGCTGCAGTCAATTGTTGCAGTCTTCGAATCAAAATTATTTAAATTTTAAGTGGTTTTTCGTTTGTAACTTCTGCTCTATAACGAAAACCAGTACTAGTAACCAGAACCAGTTCCAGTAATTTTCAAATTACACCATTGTAGCACAGTAATTTAATAATCACAACAATTTCTGGCATTGTAAATTAAGGACTTGTTTATGAGTAAAAATTTTTGTTGGTTCAGATTATTAAAAAAATCTTATTTTAATTCCAGTGTGGCGTCGAAGCATGATAATATTCATTTGCGGCACAGTAGTGGGGGGTGGTGCAGGGCTAGTTATAGGGCTCCGGGCTGGGTCAAGAGTACCAAGTGGTCCTCATGCGAGAGCTTTGCATACACACCCAGATCAAACTGTTATACTTGTAGAGGATGCTTTGTCGCCTGGTGAGATGAGTGGTTTTTTTCTTTTATCTTAGGTCTATCTATGTTGTATATATTTCTGTTTTCTTATTTGGCATAATACAAACCGTATTGAAAATATTATTGGTTTGCTAAGATTTTTGGTTAGGATTCCGATGTGTCAAATGGACAAAGTGCAGAATGGAGGGTCTTAACATTAGATTCTCTTTGACCTGCTATGCTATGATTAAATGTTCAATATTGACAAAGAAACAGTGATACGTAATTGACTAAGAATACAATTATTGCAATTAGTTTCGTATCACCTATAGAAATTATATATTATACTTTTAACCCTCTAGGGGCACAATTCGGTGAAATACTAGTTAGAGTGCAAGCGTTCAGTGTGTCTAGTACTGATCGTTCGGTGCTTAGAGGGCGGGGCTCGGCCCTGAGGTCGTTGGTCACGGGTTCACAAGTCACCGTTGGGAGGGGATTTGCCGGTAAGTTCAATATTATTGTTGTTTTTTTAAGCTCTTTTTTATTTTTACTTTTTTAAGGTTCCGCCCACAAAAGGAAAAAAACAGAACCCTCATAAGATCATTTTGTTGTCCATATGTCTGAGTGTCTGTCCGTAGGTATCAACTGTCAAATATCCACATAGGCACATCCCTTTGAGCACTGGCAAAATTGGGCTTCTTAATCAACTCAATAATAAGATAATCTTTTCTTTATGAATCAGTTTTGTTTCATTTTGAGTGAAAAATGCCACGAAATCAAAACTTATAGGGATCGTTTAGTAATTGTATAATCACAAAATTTGGCAACAATTTGAGTATTTACTATTTACAGTACAAATAAAAAAAAAAACTAAAAAATAAATACAGATATACACAAAAAACCAAACAAATTATATATTCATGCTTATATATATTTATGTATATTTATAGGTGTAGTTCTAGATGTAGGACAAGGTGTAACGGATCTTGAAATGGGGGATGAAGTATGGGGATGCGTTAGCGAGTGGTGTGGGGGCGCTGCGAACGAATTACTTGCTATTAGAAGGTAATGTTATTTATTTACGTGTATATATTGTATTAGTGATTTTATAGTAAAGTTTTAAAATCAATAATATATTTACAGTGCGGTTGTTGAGTCGTGCCCTGAATTTAGGCCAGACTTGATTTAAGGATTTTCTTTTTCTTTTGACAGTTTTTTTCCCGAGTAGAATGTGCAAAAGTAACGAAATTCTAACTTCAGAGCGGCCACAACTTGTCGGCCGTACTGTACATAACTCTTAAGCATATTGTGTGACATGGCCACACTGAGATCAATAAAATCAGTGTCAAGGCTATCGCTAAATTTACTTGTACCGTCTCATTCCTATGCTGTTTAGATATATAACAATAACAAAGTTATAACATATTAAAATCGATATTAAAATATTAATTTTTATTTTAAAACATGTAAAAAAGAATTAAAACGCAGGGGCACAAGCATGTGTGATTGCAAACGGAATAGATTGTGGTTTTTATTCCAATTCGAGGAAATGAAATATTTAATATTTTCATTTCTTCGCTTAGGTTTCGATGCATAACACGGGGTTGAGTTCCGCCAATCAACATGAAATGCCTTCAGGATTCAGCGGAAAGTGGGGAGCGGAGGTGCCTTAACACTATGCTCACTCTACCTGCTATATGCAGGAAAAAAGAATGAGAAAGGAAAAATCTATTTTAGTTTTTTTTTAAATTCCAGCACTCGTGTAAGCAAACGGCCTCGTCACCTCGCGGCGGACAGTTCAGCTTCATTGCCCTGGACGGGGACGTTAGCCTTATCCGCTTTACAAAGGATACAATACACGCCTACAAATTGTAAAGGGAAACGGTGAGACATGTATTTCTATCTTTATTTTAATATGCCATGTACAAGTTCTTTAGAACTGTCAATTAAACTACCTACAAACAGATCAGTTTTTTTTTTAGTTATCTCAGACTTTTTTTACTTTTTTCGATTGAGCAGTATGCTGTTGGCCCTACTGGCCTCTACACTTGGGAGGCCGAGCTAGAAGAGCTCTGACCTTGGCTAACGTTGGTTACCGTGGAAGGCACCAACAAATGAGAACACAGTGTCGCAAGGGCGTCTCCTTTGAGACTCGGCCGCGACTTGCGTACACCGTTTTTAGTGGAGGAATTTGTTTCGCTCGGTCCGAGCTAGCATTGCGTGTTGAGTGGCAGAACTCAACGCGGTGCTTACCCCGACACCAGAGCGAAGAAATGGAAATATAAATTTAAGTAAATATTTCATCTCTTCGAGTGGGGATCGAACCCACAACCAGTCGGTTTTACAGTCACACCTCGTGTTGCTGATCCACGACTGGCCTCAAAATTAATAAATATTAGTCTATTTATACTGTCTTTTGTAAAATTTTCAGTGTAGTCATTGTTGGGGCAAACAGCGGAGAGGGTTGTGCGTTAGTACAACTTCTTACATCATGGGGTGCAAAAGTCACAGTGGCCGCCCCCAGACGATCTCACCGGGTTTTAAAAGATTTAGGTATATATAATATATATTATCTAGCTTCATGGCATGTGATATGTATCCTGTATATATCCAGATTGGGCGAAAGAACCTTGCGACACTTCCATCCCCACGCACCACCCAGTTTTAAGACATTGCGTGGTGAGTTACGGAGCAAACCTGAGCTCCGTCTTGTTACCAGAGCGTGGAAATGAAAATATTAAATAGTTAATTCTTCTAAGTCGGAATCGAATCCACAACCGTTGCATTCACGGAATTGCTTTAGTGAAAACAGAGTGTCTTCATATTAGTTTTCCAGGTTTCCCCTGCCCATCCTTCTATGTGCAAGGCACAGTGTAAATCAAAAAAGATGGCAATAAATGTTTTATTTATTCTCTATAAGGTGCCCAAGAATTCATAGACACGGACGGCACAAACTCTCACATAGCGCCGTCGTGGCTGCCGCTGGAGCAGTACGCGGGCCGCGCGGGGCCCTGGGACTGCGCCCTCAGCTGTCAAGGCGCCCCGCCGCTGGCACAACCCTCATTACTTAAGTGAGATTTTAAATATATACATTTATATAATCTATATATCAGCGTTAAATGATCCTAGTGGTAAGATTCCTCCCGCCGAATTTACAAGAGTTGTTGAGTAGCTGTACTCAACGTCGTGTTTCCCCTTGTTACCACAACGAGGAAATGAAAATAATTCATTCCCCAGATGGAAATGGGACTAAAATTATACTATATGAAAGTCATTGTTTAAACTTTTACTATAATATATGACTGGTAGAACAAAGCTCAGTGTTGAATTCCACCAGACAACTGTATTGTAAAATTAGAGACTATTACCTATAAACAAATCTAATTCAGAACATTGGACAGCAATTTTTTTATTAACTATAATTGTTTTAGAGCAACAGCCCCACGCAATGCGATGGTTGATTTAAGACCCAAGCCTCTAATAACAGATAGACTTCCAACGCCATTTTGGATTACATTCTGCACTTTCTTCTACACTTACAGGACTTTCAGGGTAAGAGAATCATAATATATTTCTTGTCAAAAATTATGTTTCCATAAGAATTATTAGTATATTCATAAATAAATACACGTAATCCCAAAATTAAAATAACACCTACTTTATATCTTTTTTATTTCAAAGTAGTCATATTTTGTTGCTACAATGTAATAATAGAATTTTAAAATTTGACGTCGTTACTTACAATTATTTTTAAGCCGACAGTACTTGGAAGCCTAGTGTTAAGACACCCTGTTTCCTAATTAAAATCTTTTGAAATAATAATTATGTCAACTGACAGACGAATGCCACCTCAGTCTACCCGCGACCACGGACGCAAAGCGTTCGAAACGTCGGGTTTCCAAAAATGTATAACATTAAATATACGCGATTAATCCGATTAAATAATCCGGTTTTATTTAAAATGTGTAATAATCGTGAAAATAAAGATCTTACTTAGACCCTTCCAATCCCCATTTTCTGCCAAATTCTTGAAACATTACGTATTGCTTCGTTACCAGAGTGAAGAAATGAAAATATTAAATGTTTCATTTCCTCGAGTGGGAACCTAATCCACAACCTGTCACATTTACAGTCGCTTGTGCCGACTAGTTTCTAAAACAATAATACTTAGGCATTGAACCTATGTATTAAACCTGTACCTTACCTTCTTAACTATTAAGTAATTTAATAACTCTTTCATATCAACAGTGGCTCCTAGGATGTGGTTCAAATACGGATTGGATGGAAGATAGATATCATTTACGGAATGGTCTAGAGAGCTTAAGATTACTCGTTGATTCGGCACAACTGTCGCCTGTTTTAGATAAGGTAAGCTCTCGTTGGATCACTTTCAGGGTTCCGTTCCTCAAAAGGAAAATAACGGAACCCTTATATGATCACTCTGTTGACTGTCTGTGAAGACCATTTATCTCGAGAGATAAAAAGAAATCACGAAGCGGCATCAAAATAAAATTAATATGAAATCTATTATTTTCCAAAACATATTCTCCATACTTTTTGCTCCATTTTGCATAAAATTCGATGCGTAATCAAATCCTATAAAACATACAAAATGAGTGCATACATCCGCAAATTAAAGTTTGTCAACTTTATTCACCACGTAATAAAAACCTATATGGTATGTCCCGTAGACTTACAATAATAAAATGTGGCAAAAAAAATACAATATAAATAAATAAATTTTATTGTTCACTTTTATAAGATATACTTCCCGTTGACCTTCAATCCCGAAATTGGTACGGATCCCTTGGTGGGCGAGCCCTAGTCGCACTTAACCGGTTTTTCAGTTTCACTCTTTTTTTTCGTATATAGCACAGTAATAGGAAGAGGGAACTTGGTGTTAAGAAACTATGTTGCCCACTTTCTACCAAATTTTCAAGACATAGGCAGTGAGTGGGAAACTCAACGCCGTGCTTCGTCTTCTAGGGCGTCTTCGTCTTCTACCTTCGTCCTTTTTTACTACTACTACTACTACTAGCTTCACGGTTTATCCCTAGCGGGGTAGTCAGAGGTAACGGAGCGCTAAACGTTACGGTCTCTGCATATCTTTCTTTCGCCTCGTGCACTGTCATCAACCTCTTCATACATGCTCTCCTTGACCTTCCTCCAGTATCTTTGATACTGTGTTTTCGAAAGTCAACTGAGGTCTCTCCCTACCTCTCTTACCACTTACTTTCATAATCTATTCTTTGTTTAAACTTTTATTTAGTTTCAGCTATTTTAGTGTGTCTGTAATCAATATTTTTAAATGGGATTCTTTTCCCAATTTTGAAATTAGAATTATTTTTTTAGTAACGGTTGCTAAGTTTCTTGCCAATTTTTACAAACGAACATTAGATTATTTTATATTCAAATGTATTTTAAATGAAACTATTTGTTTGATCAAATAAATATATACATCATTTTCTTACAGGTGTTTTTGCCACAAGATTTTGAATCTGCATTAGCGCATGCGTGTAGCGACGACGCCATAGGAACGACTGTTATACGATTTCCTTAAAACAATTTTGTAGAAGAATTAACTGAAAATATTTTTTACGCATTGCCCTTTATGCCGCACAGTCAGTTAAAAATTACAAATTAAAAACCTTACTTTGACATCTCAAAATTAGTTGAAAAGTAGAGAACTTAGCGTCTTGACACTAAGATTGAAAATATTAACAAAATAAAAGGTCTGAAAAATTATAAATTTAATTAAAATGAATAAAATGTCATGAAATATTTACGTGTTAAAATTAAATGTTGCTATCTCTTCTTTTTTGCTCTAACAACATAAGGATAAATAGATACGTCTAGTAAATTAACTGAAAGTTATAAGGAAATTACTTTAAATTAAGTTTCAATATAAATAAAAATGTGTTGTAATTTTTTGTTCAAATTTTAAATATTATCGTTTATATTAAATACTGAGAATGATATTTTAATGTTTTTAAATCTAGTTGATTTATATAGTTTCGCGGCTATATCTGTTTTTTTTTTCTTTTAAATTATTTTGCGTTCTTTTATTATGAAAAGAATTATACGCACAATATGTTAATTTCGCGATTTTTTTTATTATAGAGGTATAATTTATTTTATAGTAGCAATTTTTTTATTTATATTATTAATAGATAATTTTCAAATACCAAATTGTGTTCCATAGTTAACATTTTATAGGTACCTGTATTTTTTTAGACGGCTGTAAAACTCAAATAATAATATAGACTAAAAATCGTCAAAAATAAAAGGATTTATTTTTATAGCATACATCTTTATTTATATATGTCTATTGTAAGTAATCAAATAAATATACTAAGATTTTTTAAATTTTAAATCAGTCTTATTTTATAAAAGTTTTCAATATCTGTGTGAAATTCAATAATAAAATTATGTTCCTGACACTTATAAAGAGAATCGAGACTAAGGGTTTTGAAATTAAAATGTATTTCTTAACATTATTTCAGATTTTGAAATAATAACATAATTTTTTTCAAGTTCTATAAATTCTTATACGGAATTTCAATGTTTGTAATTCTTAATATATAAATACAATTAGTATATTTAAAAAAAAAAATATTTTAACCAAATTTTGTTATGTAAATAATATCTCTTTTCCTTTCTACAATGTTACTAAAATAGGTGCTATATTACAATTATAGCTTTTATTATCTGTCATAACACCTTTGCCATAGTACAAAAAAAGTTAAAATTATGAAATATCCACATTTACATGGATACATTGATTTTTTTATGTTTTATTTTAGTAAGTTTTTCTTTCATATACAAATTTCTAAGCCATCCTAATGTATGTTTAAAAGAAATGTAAAGTTAGTCATAACTTAGATAGAAATGTTATATTTTTAAATAAATTGTTATTCTACACCATGTTTCATTTGTTACCTGTCGCTTAAAAAATTTTTTTAGCTTGTTTATCCTATACCATATATAGCAGTGTAAGCAAAAAGAATAAAGTGCCAAGGCACTGTCCAGTTTTCTGCACTTTCTGCCTGAATATGGAAACTTGTTGAAAAGTGTAACTCAACATTGCACATTGTTCTATAATAGTAGGAAAGTGAAAGCCGTGTGGCATTTCACAAGGCTCTGAAGTAGCTGAAGCAGCTCAAAGACCACAGTTTTTAATATAATGGTACAGAAAAATAAAAAAAATGTTGATTTTTGGATTATTTTAATTATTAATAAAAAAATTATATGTGCCATTTACATAAAAGTTGTATTTATATTCAAAATATTTTTTTATAATAACACAATATAAAAATAGTTTAAAGTTATATATAATGTTTAGTATACATTTTTTGCATAAAAACTTCAATATAATATCCTACATTACCTATAATTTATTACATTTTTTAAAATAATTGTGCTCAACATATGAGTCAATGTATTGAAATATGCACTTGAAATTATGCATTGCTACAAAATTACAAAATAAATTTATTTTCATAGAACTAGAAGTTATTTTGAAATATCTAGCACCATTACAAAATATATAATAGTTATATCACATAAAGTATCACTTTTTCAAAATATTTCCATACAAGATATGAATAAGATTTTTTTTACCTTTACAATGTATCCAACATATAGCAGGATAGTAGGGAAGGCAGGGGGAACCTAATTGTCAAGGCACTTTCATCTCCACACATTGGAAATTTTCGGGACATTGCATCTTCTTACCAGAAACACTAAGAAAATAAAAAAATCCTTCTCCGAGAGGGATTCAAGCCCACAACCTTCACCACAGTTATGATGGCCCTAGCTATGATAAGTTTAATATACATATTTTTTAAAATTATCATAAGCATTATAATTGCATTAAATATTTAAATTATCTATAAAACATTAACAATGTGCAAACAGTGTGCAAAACTTGTAAATTTTTACAAAATTCTTTTACTAGAAGGTAATAAAGGGCTGATTACTGAATTACCAACTTATTCACACCTGATGGGATTATTTTTCAATATAACAACAAAATATACTGAATATAGAAATCAATAATTTAAGAAAAAAAGTTTATCTAAATAGAAATAAAATTTCAAAAATATGAATGTGTCAGTAAGACATTGTAAAATATTCTTATTAAAACCAACATCACATTAAGGCCTAATATCAGTAAGAATAATCAGTCATAATAAAAACAAAATATATATTTAAAAAATCTTATCTGTATAAAATTATAGCTTTACAATAAATATAGTTATAAATTGTAAAATTTTCATATAAATAAATGTATAAAATTAACATTGCACTAATGCCTCCCAGCAGTCATAGGTTTTACTACAGAAAACAGTAAATTATTCTTATCCACCCATGTCATAAAATCTTTGGATAGTACTACAGCACATTCTAGCAGCATTAGACAATCATTTTCTGCCCTGTGAGCCTCCCTCGGAGATCTTTTTAGTAATCTTCTATAAATATTCTTTAACCTATATGATTCTTTAGGTTTATCATCAAACCAATTCAGTCTATCTTCTAAAGGCACTGAAGTACGCTTATAATTTAGTTTATTCTCACTTAAAGTCAACTTTTTTGGTGTTGTTTCGTTATATTTTTGTATATTGTCATCATCACTATCAACTAAATCGATTATTTCAATTGTACCTGATGGAATAACTGTATATGTTGGTATTTCTCTTTTCTGGCCTTCCATTATATCATAAAAGAAATGAAGACTATCTGAACATAGTAGATCTTCACATAATTCAACGTTTAAACTGTTAAAAACAGACTTTAAAATAGGAAAATCAAATCTTAAACCATTATGAGCTATCAAGCACACTGGTTTTTCCAACATACTTATAAAAGATTCGAATATTGTAAATACCTTTTTATTAAAAGTTGATTCATTTTCTAGCAGTTCGTTGGTTAAACCAGTTTCTTTAGAACAATCTGGTATAATAAGCTTGCATGGATTGAAGCACATTGAGATTTTATGTTCCACACGAGGTATTAAGCCACTTCGAGTTTCCAGTAAATGTGTTGTTTTCACAGCAATAAGGCATAATTCTGTTATTTTCGTCTTATGCATCTCGTGGCTAGTTATGCCCGTGGTTTCCATGTCAAGAAATACTAATGTTTGAATCATTTTTGTGCCTGATAGGAAATTCAGCAAACTAACGCTAATATCAATCAATTTAAAAACACTTAGTTTACTTTAAAGTTTGTTCCCTTGATTAATTACTAGTATTCACTCTGAGTCATTACAACAAATCTACTCTTGTACTTGAAGTTGTATAAATAAACATGTTCCATTGTTGAGTATCTACCTAACTACATTATCTACAAAATTATTGAGTCTGACTTTAGAAATCTAAAATGAAAACTTTTTTCCTTATAGCGGGAAATCCCACTTTGGGCAAAACACAGATATCACTTTATAAACATAAACGGTATCGATTTAATCGCTTAGCATAATCGAATTAAGTCTGAGCATCGAAAAAAGTTTTTTTTAAAGTTATATAAATGGAGAGTATAAGCCCAGAAGTTGGAAATAAATGCAAATTTTATGAATTTAACGATAATGCCTAAATATAAACTTCTTTTTAAAATTAGACATTGATGCTTTTTCATCGATTGATGAATATCGATTCTTAACATCTATTCAATATACAATACACAGATATAACATATTATAGCGATAATATAATAATTATTATACGTGATTGTTGGTTATTATATTTAAATTAATAAAGAGTATCGAGTATCGAGTTATCGTACAAATTACAATTTATAATAATACTGTTCGGATACTCGTATTAAAATTATACGTTAACATCATATTTTTTTGTATATTTTGTTTAAAGTTATAAGATATTGATTTGTAGTATAATGTCATCGAATCAACGCCTCTCTCTCGTCCGAAAAGTAATGAAGTATATATGATCTAAACAAATAAAATAAAAATAAACATGATAACTTCAACAATAACTTCTTACATAAACATTCATTTCTATAGATGTAGATAATAATATATTATAGAAACAAAAAAAACATACGAATAACGACTATAGAACCTCTTCCTTTCCGAAAAAGAAGATGGTTAAAAATAATATATTTTTTGTTTCTCTCACTTATTTGAGTTCAATTTAAAGGAAAGGTGAAAAATTTCAAATGTTTTTCCTAAACACTCCAAAAAAGTAAGTTAAGTTTGTAAAAGTAAATTTTAATTAATAACAAAATTATTATGGTCTAATAAATTAATTAGTAAATTTTAATTTCTGATACAATTTTAACTACCCGTGATTAATATACAAATGAGCACAAAACATGATGAAAGCAAAATTACTTGATTTTTGTAAATAGTTATAATGATAAGAAAATAGAGTAATAAGAAAGTCATTAGTTTTCTTATACTTCGCAAACTAAAAAGCTATCAGTTTGCTTACCTTAAAGTTTATGCAAAAATATTAGCGAGAAGAATACTAGAGAGATCCGAAAGGCTGTCATGGGAAGTCCAAGAAGGACCTGGAAGTGGTAGAATGGATCATATCTTTTTCAGCTTTGTCAGCTTGTTGGTTGTTTAATTTGTATTTGGATAGCTATCTACAAGGAGTGAAACAAAGTGATATGGGAGTGTAACTAGTTGACTTGTATGTAAATTGTACGCAGATGATCATCATCATGATGCGCTCATTGCATCATCAGAACGCGTGTCAGCAGTCACCACTCTAAAGAACGGTATGAAAATAATGGTCTAAGCCTAAATCTGAGGAAGACAAAGGTACTGGTATTTAAAAGAAGTGCAAATGTTAAGATATTAGAACAAACGAATAAAGAAGCATATCTGGGAAATATGTTTAGTAGAAAAGAATGTGAATCGATTTCAATTAATAATCTAAAAACTATTGCGCAGCATCAATGTCCACATATTTTATTTGGTTGTTGCTCCAAATATATAGTGTACAGTAAGTAAAATATTAAAACATTGACAGAAAAAAATAGAACACATTTAAAGTAATTGTAAAAAACAACAGTAAAAAACAAACAAAAATAAATATAAGATAAAAATAAAAAAAAAACATGATTGTTCATTTAAATTATATATATTGCTCAAATAAATCTTCACTATCAATATTTGTTTAACACAAAGTCTTTATAAGACTTAACGTAAACAGATACTATAATAAACACATACAAAATAGTCTTATCGCCATAAAAACAACAATTTGATTAAAACGTCCGCAATTTTATTTTAAAAATCCGTAGCGTTGTTTTTTCTAATTGCTTATAAAAAAGTCAACTTATTTTATAATTTCACGCTGTATCTCACACATGGCAGGGTACCGTATGCAGAGGGGGGAACCTGGAAATCTAGTACCTATATACAGCTTCACACTGTATTCCACACACAATACGGTAAGCACAGGGAACCTAGTGTTAAGACACTCCGTCCCCCACTTTCCGCCGAATTTTGTGATACTATGTGCCTGGCATCAACCTAGTATTAAAATAGATATATATACTATGTTCCCATTAAAAAACTTCCGCCGATTTCTGGACGAATTGCGTGTTGAGAGGCGTAATTCAACGCCACGTTTTGTCTTTTTGCAGTCGCAAAACTTGCACCACGACTGGCATCCAGTGCCGGTTTTAGCATTACCAGCGCCCTGGGCGAGATTTATTCGGCGCCCCCAAACTGCAATTACACACAAAAAAGGAACTAGGTACCTACAATGAAATAACCATCTATTAAAAAATATATATATTTAATAGAGACCAGTCGTAGCGCAGGGGCATAAGTGTGCTGCAAAATTTACTAGTTTTGGGTTCGATCCCCACTCTAGGAAAGGAAATAAAAATTAAAAAAAAATTAAATTAGCTTCACGCTATATCCCGCACACAGCAGGGTAGGCAGAGGGAACCTAGTGTTAAGACACTCCGTTCCCCACTTTCTGCCGAATTCTGGAGGCATTGCGTGTTGAGTGGCAGAACTCAACGCCGCGCTTAACCTCGACACCAGAGCGAAGAAATGGAAATATAAATTTAAGTAAATATTTC
>JAATLQ010014628.1:17197-35981 GCA_013421005.1 Heliconius erato x Heliconius himera | reverse complement strand
TCGATATCCTTAAAAGGGGCGGAAAGTCAGAAAATGAGCAATATTTCACATTTTCTATTGTATCCACTGCATTGTGCTCAAAAACTAAGTATTGACAAAAGTTTAAGGCCAGTTGTGGCATAGCAGCACAAGCGTATTACTGTAAGAGCGACAAAGGTTGTGGGTTCGATTTCCACTCGAGGAAATTTAATATTTAATATTTACATTTCTTCGCTCTGGTATCGAGAAGATGAACTGTATCTGGAGAAGAGAACTCAGAGACTAGTGCCCCAACTATATTAAATATTAAAAAAATAACCAGTTTCACGTTTTTTGTAGTAAGGTAGGGACCTACCCTGTATTTAAAAAAAAATATTTTCGACATATGTTATAATTTAATAGATTAGAATTGAAAACCAGTAAATAATCTCACGAGGCTCGTGGCACCGTAGATCAACGTCTGGCTATATACGAAGGCTGTGGATTGAAGACAAAGTACAGCATTAAGCTCCGCCTTTTAACATCCAATATCTCAAATTCAGTTTGAAAGCAAAGAACATCTCAAAATACAGACACTTGAAGCAAGTTAAAAAAATGTAATAATAGAGACAATATTTATTATATTATAACTGTTACAATAGAGACAATATTTTTTATTTGTGGTTTGGGTGTAAGTATTTTGTATGAATAATTGTGGTTTAGCCCAATTATTTCTAAGGTAACCTTCGGTTAATATTCGATATCCTTATATGGAGCGACCAGTGACGATATGGTTGATGCATCACATTCTTTCTTACATCCGCTGCGTTATTACTTAAAAATATTTCCGATTATTGTTGACAAAAAAGTTTTATATATAGTATTATAGCCCATCATCAAATTAGGTAAAAAATTATAACGTTTTATATATAGAATATGTATATGTTTTACATTTTAATTTATGTTTATAGACCTATGTTTTTATTGCCATAAGTTAATAAAAGACTGAATAAGAAAGTTCAGTTACGCTACGCCTCCTAAAAGTTGAATTTTGAGCAAACAAATTTGAGGAGTGAGTTCGAATCATGCTGCGTTCAAATTTTTATACTTTTTCTAAAAAAAACTATTCTATTTTTAGTGTCATGGCGCAGGGACACAAACATGTGACAGGTGTGGGTCGATTTCTAATTAAGGAAATTAAATATTTCATATTTTAATTTTTCTCGTTCTGGTAACAAGACCAGTCGTGACGCAGCGGCACGAGGTGTGACTGTAAAATCGACTGGTTGTGGGTTCGATCCCCACTCGAGGAGATGAAATATTTACTTAAATTTATATTTCCATTTCTTCGCTCTGGTGTCGAGGTTAAGCGCGGCGTTGAGTTCTACCACTCAACACGCAATGCCTCTAGAATTCGGCAGAAAGTGGGGAACACAGTGTCTTAACACTAGGTTCCCTCTGCCTACCCTGCTGTATGCGGGATACAGCGTGAAGCTGATTTATTTATTTGATTTTATTTGTAACAAGACAAAGCGCAGCACTAAGCTTAGCCACTCAACACGCAATGCCGTAAGGATTCGGCGCAAATTGAGAAACACGAATGTTTTAATAGATAACCGAGTGTCTTAATACTAAGTTTCCAGTAACCATCTGGCTGGTTATAGATTCGATTATCTCTCGAGGAAATGAAATATTTGACATTTTCATTTCCTTGCTTTAGTAACAAGACAAAGCACGGCTTTGTGTTTCGCCACTTAACAATATATCGAACTACACAATGTCTCGAAAATTAGGCGAATATTGGAGAACGCAATGTGTTAACACTGGGCTTCCTCTGTCTACGCTACTGCATGTGAGATAACAAGAAGTTAAAAAACAGTAATGTATGAAAATATATTATTTAACTAACTCGGACTCGAACTTACAACCATTGCGTGATAAGGCACTTTCCGGCGCCAAGTTTGCGTCATACCTACCGTCTTGAATGAGCTCCGTAATTGATTTCCCCTCAGCGAGCGATTGCTTGTTAATAAACGTCTTATCGGTTCTATAGTTATAACTTACGACGTTGAATCTGTTGAATCATTTAATAATTTATAATGGGTTGATAGTTATAAATTCCTTTTATAATATGATGGTTGGCAGTTTAATTTCCGGGTCATACAAAAAATATTTTAAGCTCAATCACCCTAACACTGACATCTTTGGCAACATTTTCGGTGCAAATAGGAGGTTTCAATAAACAGAGAATGGAGGGACTTTTTACTATATAATCGCCTATATGGCAATATATTTTGAGAACTACTATTTTACAACTTTTACATAGGGCTTCGCCCTGTAATCATATAGAAATAGCTATAACCCGTATTTATAAACCACTCTCAACTCTGAGATCGATCTTGAGAGCGTTGTTGGAACGCTGTTTCAAGTCATACATTGTAATGTGTGAAGGAAAACGGTATCAACAACGGCATCATCTTGTACAAGACACAAATGACACAATAGACACAATGTTGTGTGTTGATTAGCGGAACTTAATGCCGTGTTTTGTCTACTAGAGTGTATATTATTATTATGTGTGTATTTTTTTATACATTTTATTTACAGAGCAAAAATCAATCCCGGCACATCTATGACCGAGGTGGTTGAATGGTATACTAACGCCAACGCAGCCTTACTTACACACCTGACAAAAGAAATAAAGGATACTGACAGTAGCACCATATGGAGGTAAGATAACAGTATGTTTGTATTATATTATTTTTTAGCTTCAGGATATATTCCGCATACAACAGGGTAGGCAGAGGGTACCTAGTGTTAAAACACTCCGTTACCCAATTTTCGCCGAATTCTAGTGGCATTGTGTGTTGAGTGGCGGACCTCAACGCCGCGGTTTGCCTTGAAACCCGAATGAAGAAATCAAAATATAAAATATTTAATTTCTTTGAGTAAGTGAGTGAGTGATATGGTCCCTAGGGAAGCACATAAAAAATCAAGCTTCAAAGTCCACGCAATCAACAGATACTAGTATTTATGCATCGATTTTGATGCACATTATATGAAATTCGCCGCATTTCATATAATATGCATCAAAATCGATGCATAAACACTAGTAGTATCTTTCATTAAAATTTTAGTATTGTAACGTAGGTACCTAATGGGACATTGTACAGTTGTAAACACTATTTATCTTGCGTGTTCAAGTACCACTTTAATATTTATTCATTTACTTCATAATCATTATCACCCCGATTGAATATGAAGAGTATTTAATTACTTATTGTCGTTAAAGTATAAAGAGAGTATAGAGGCAGTCGTGGCACAGGTTGTGGATTTGATTCTCATCGGAGAAAATTAAAAAAAAATATTTTCATTTTCGCTCTGGTAAGCTGGCAAGACGTGGCGTTGATTTCCGCCACTTAACACACAATGCTCCATTCCCGACTTTCCGCGGAAAGTGGGGAACACAGTGTTTTAATACTAGGTTCCATTTGCCTACCCCGCTATGTGCGGGATACAGCGTAAATCTGAAAAAAAAACATTATAGTAATCTTGGATAAGTGGAACTAAAATTATATATTTACTTACATCAAACGTCGTGTAACTGTCGTGGCGCAGCGACACAGCGTTTGTTTGTAAACGCGACGATTGTGGACCCAATTTCCACTCAGGGAGTCGTTTCCTCACTTTGGTAACAAGTTCAGATTCAATATACATGCAATGTCTTGAAAATGGGGTGGAAAGTGGAGAACGTAGTGTCTTGTCACTAGCTTTCCTCTGCCTGCTATAATTGGGTATACACCAAGCTGAACCTGAACCTAAAAAGAGGAATATTACTTTGTAAGTGGAAAATACACGAAACACAGGTATATTCGTATTTTAGACCATCAATATTGACAATAAAAAGTATACGAGTACTTTTCATTACTTTTACGAATCATAAAAGTTTGATATAAAGCGTAATGATAGCACATACATACATACTAATGTCGAGGATTTTTTTTTTTATTCGATTTCTTATATTGTACGGATTTTTTTTTAGTTTATGCTTTTATTTCGTGAAATAAAAAAATACCACGTAACTAATATAAATAAATTAATAATTTAAATACAGTAGAAACTCTATTATCCGGCCCTCAGTTATACGGATTCGCGATTATCCGGACTACAGACCAACTGTATCTGTATGTACCTACAAGTCGTATCAATGCAATTATGAACGTGTCGAATCTGGCATTACCCGCCCGCGCCGCGGTCCATCGTCGTACATCTTAAGATATCTTAATAAACATTGATTTTCACTTTATACAGTTGTTTTAATTAAATTTATATCACAACGTATGTGCATACTTACATATTCTAAATACCCGATTACCCGATTTTCCATACTTTGGATTATCCGGATTTTCGATTATCCGAATGCCTACCAACAACAATTAGTCCGGTTAATCGAGTTTCTACTGTAGTCTAAAACTTGACTAGACTCGATGTGTTTACTGTGGCAGTCCCACGTTCAATCAGCCATACCGCGGTACCGTAGTAGTTATATTGTCATTTAATACATATTAAGCTAAATTTCATGATGATTCAACAATTAGAAGTGCGTGTAATTCAGACTTTTAGGCGTGTTTAAGCGTGATAGAAAGAATCACTTCCTGCTCCTCTACACTCCCCAAGGATTCTTCATGCTAAATTTCAGCTTTCTTCGCCTTATCGTTTCGGATGTGCAATGTCTGTTAGTCACTCAGTGATGTCAGTGTTTTATATACGATTTATCTACAAAAGAATTTAATTAATTTCTAATTATAATTAGGGTGCATAAAATATTTTTAAAAAAGCTTAAGGTCAATCAAATATAGGTAATATGGCACATAGTGTCAAGACACTCCGTTCTGCAATTACCTCTTAAATATCAAATCTTTCGTGCTGAAGCTACAAATAGCCAAAAAAATCACTAATAATATTCGCTTGTGCAGGATTAGAACCAACAACCAAGGGTGAGACTGTAACGCAACGGCTCTGGATTCGATTCCCACTTGAGGGAATTATTGATTGTTTATAAATATTTTTGGCGTTGAGTTCTGCCACTCAACACGAAATTCGGCAGAATTCGGCAGAAAGTGGGGAACAGAGCGTCTTAACACTAGGCTCCCTCTGCCTACCCTGCTGTGTGCAGGATACAGCGTGAAGCTGATTTAAATATTTTCATTTCTTCGCTTTGGCACCAAGGCAAAAGCCGAGCGTTGAGTTCCGCCACTCATCGCGAAATGCCTCAAAAATTTCGTTTCGATTCGTCGAAAAGTTGGGAAAGGGGTGTTTTAACACTAGGTTCCCTCTGCCTGCCCTGCTGTATGCGGAATACAGCTGATTTTTTAATATTAATTTTATGAAATGTAACATAGACTAAAAACGAAGAAAATATCGATATACGCAATAAATTATACATTAAGATACTCAGAATCTCTATCAAAACTCGATTAATATTAAAATTAAATTAAATTAAATTAGCTTCACGCTGTATCCCGCACACAGCAGGATAGGCAGAGGGAACCTAGTGTTAAGACACTCCGTTCCCCACTTTCTGCCGAATTCTGGAGGCATTGCGTGTTGAGTGGCAGAACTCAACGCCGCGCTTAACCTCGACACCAGACTCGATTAATATGAAAAGACTATTTCCAGTCACCTTCATAAATAGGTTACCTAGGTCATAATATATAGAAATATTATATCAAGTAGTCTAGAAGTAATCTCAAGATATCGAGCTGTACAGAAATGACGTCACGCGGTTGTTAGAAAGTGATAATGGCCTTTGATGTAGCTCTGAGTAAATTATCAATAATTATAATATTATGTGACATAAGTAGGTAAGTACCTAAATAATATAAATTATATGTCAAAAGAGGCTATCGTGGCGCAGTGGGATTATATCGATGGTTGTGGGTTCGATCACTATTCGAGGAAATATTGTTTTTATATTTCTCCGCTTTGGTAGAAGTATGAGGCCAGATGTGGCGCAGTGACACAGAGTGTGACTGTAAAATCGACTGGTTGTGGGTTCGATCTCCACTCGAGGAGATAAAATATTTACTTACATTTATATTTTCATTTGACTGTAAATGCAGAACGCCGGGTTTTCTTTTAATATTCTTTTGAAAACCCATAGAGTACTAATTAGAATAGTAACCGAGTAACTTTGATATACCAAGCTATGATTAATTGTTCATTAATTTTAATATAGTATATAATCTAAATATTCATAGAAACATAATTATAATTTAATTCAATGAACTGATATTATAATCTATAATATATTTATATACAATATATTATAAAAATCTTTGATGATGAAAGGGATAGCGTTTGACTGCAAATAAAGGATTGTGGGTTCGATTCTCACACGGAGGCCTAGAAGTTCCCTGAATTGAAAATATTTTTATTTAAATTATTTTCGTTTCCGCGGTCTGATCAGACAATGTGGCATTAGTTTCTGAGACCCCATATTGCTTAAATATTATGCAGGAAACGGAAACGGAGTATCTTAGGACAAGGTCAAGGTCACTCTCTGTCTACCCTTCTATAGTTGGGAGGTAAAATATTTTATTCCCCCGAATACGAATCGAACTCACTACCATCACGTTGACAGTCACACGCTAACATGTGGGGGCTATAATATAATATATATAAAATATAATATTAAACGAATAATATAAAACGAATATTCATATAAAATGAATGATTAGAGGAAAATAGTTATTATTCAATTAAACGTCATGCGTTACGTAGATACTTACCATACATATATACATACAAATAATATAATATTCAAGCAGAATTTTCATACAATAAAAAACTGGTAAATGCGACTCAGATTTCTCCACCGTACTAATTTTATTATTGTAGGTCTACGGGAGGTAAAAAAAATACTTACAAAAGTTGACAAAATTTAAGTGACATGTATGGTTTTCTTTTTGTAATATATTTGTAAATCTCTAAAAAATGCGACAAAACAAATGTAGAAACGATGCATATTATTCACGTCGCTTTTCACCACATTATGCCCTCACTTTTACTTCTAGTGATAAGGCCGCCTTTATGCATATTATATCCTAAAAAAATTGACGTAATCAATCCTATTAAAGTGTGCAATAAAGACTTTTTATCTTATCTAATAAGATATCGACATATATATATATATATTTATATATATATATATATATATATATATATATATATATATATATATATAAAGTTTGTTCACGTCGCACCACATTATGCCCTCACTTTTTCTTATAAGATATTGACTACCTTTTCTTAAACATTTTACAACGTAGAAACTACTAAGCCATACGTTCAAATAATACGTTAGGTTGGTCAGAACACTTGGACGGTTTCCAAAGGCGCGGGTTCAAAACCCGCTACGTAATTTTTTTATGCCTTTTTTTAAATAGTATATTGACTACCGTCAGTATTTCGAAGTCGAATGAGGCCACGTATATGTGCTTTGGAAGTACAACCTATCGTTTCGACGACTCAAGCGAGAATGCCACGAGTTGCCATTCGCTTTTATGCACTTATTGACGTATTATTGAGGCCGGTCGTGGCGCAGCGGCACGAGGTATGACTGCAAAACCGACTGGTTGTGGGTTCGATCCCCAATCGAGGAGATGAAATATTTACTTAAATTTATATTTCCATTTCTTCGCTCTGGTATCGAGGTTTAGCGCGGCGTTGAGTTCTGCCACTCAACACGCAATGCCACCAGAATTCGGCAGAAAGTGGGGAACGGAGTGTCTTAACACTAGATTCCCTCTGCCTACCCAGCTGTGTGCGGGATACAGCGTGAAGCTAAAAAAAAAAATGACATATTACTAAAATAAATAAGGGTAGTATATTGATTAGAAGTTGGTCACGTTTTTACTTTGGAAATACAGAGACGCTCCGAAATATAAAATTTTAATGTTGTTAGCATAACAACACAAACAAAGCGTATAAAATTTCGAAATAACTTGATGAAACATTATGGCTTAGTGGCCAGTGGGCTTGGACGGTTACCAAGAGGCGCGGGTTCAAATCCTGCTACGTTCAAAATATTATATGTGTGTAAAAACTAACCTAAAAGCAATTAGGCAAAGTAACAATAATGGATCTTTGGAATGGAGCCTCCAACATTCAGTGAGAATTTATTAGGCAATAAATTTTATTGACTCCTTTTATGTCACTCATTACGATGAAACACACAGGTGCTATAAACGGTTATGTTATTTCTATTAATATCTTACGAAAATCAAAAAAAGCTATGATATTTTTTTTGGCTTCTCGCTGTATTCCGCATACAGCTGGATAAGCAATGGAAACTTAGTGTTAAGATACAACTCTCCATCGTTTTCTTGAGTTCGATTTTCGAGGCATTCTCTCGCGCGCAACTCAACGCCGCGCTTTGTTTTGTTATCAGAGCCAGAAAATCCCCCAAGTAAGAATCGAACCCCAGTTATGATTTATTTATGTAAATTTGAATGCGATCTATCACTAAGCATCTTGTAGAGATCTCGTTCTCTGTTCATCTCATATAAAGATATCTTATGTTTATAGTCAGAACCAGACACCGTCCCTTGCCTTGCTTGCGCTCTCACCAAAGTGCTAAAATAAAATAATTTAATTTATTCGTACCCAAAATGTGAACAGAACCCACAACCACAGCGTGTTTCTTCCTTATCTCACAAGCCATTGAAATACATAAGGACAAAAAGGTAAATCTAATCGTCCAATCTAACTACAAACTGAAAGTCAGTGTATGTTTTAAACGTTGAAAGTGAGTGTTTGTTCTTGACCATAGTGGCCCAGCAGCTCATTGTCTGTAAACACGGCGGTTGGCTAGAGTGAGTTCGATTCGGACTCGGGGGATTACATAATTAATTTCATCGTTCTAGTAAGCGCGGCATTAAGTTCCGACGTTCAATATAAATGTTCTAGAAAACGAGTGTCTTAACACTATGCCCTGATAAACGTGGGATAAATCCATTACTTAAATTTAAATATAATTTTGATATAGAAATACTAATAGTGACGTTACAGTGTAGATGGTATATCCGTGCATTTGCATATTTATAAATAGATAGATATTCTGTGAGGTTTTTCTAAGTGTTTGTTTATGTTACCTTACAAGGATAATTATAATTATATGATAATATTACATATTAGTGATGTAATTATATAGTGTTACGTGTTAAATACTCGTAATTCCTATGGCGCTGCATATAAATATTTATTAATATTACTTTTCACTCGATACATTTAGTATTATTATGAGTTTTTTTTATATAAAAATAAAAATCAGGTCCACACTGTATCCTGCAGTAAGACAGCTCGAGGTATTGTATATTGTGTGGCGGAACTCAACGCGGTGATTTTGCCTTGGTGCCATAGAGCAGAAATTAAAATATTTACAAATATTAATTCATTCCCTCGATGAAATTTATTTATACTTTGGGGATCGAACCCACAGACATTACAGTAACCCTGAACCACGAGGGTTATAATAATTTATTTTTAGTGTTACAATTTATCCAGCATAAAGCAGAGCAGGTAAAGGAAACCTAGTGTTAAGACACTCCGGCCTCACACACACGACACAATTTTTGCAATATCTCTTTCGTTGGGTGGTGAACACAAGGTTCAGAGCAAGGAAATGAAAATAATTCATCCCTTAAAAGAGAATTGAACCCCCAACTATCGCGTTAACGATCTGATGTATTAATAATACATTTGTTAACTAGATGAGCTACTGTTCGGTCGGAGTAACCTCATAGATCATAGGTTTTTTAGCTCCATACATTTTCCTTATATGTGTAATAGGGTAGGACGAGCGAACTTAGTTTTAAGATTTTATGGCTCTTATTTTATTTTAATTTTTTAGATATTGAGAAATTACGGATTTTAACGCCGCACTTAGTCTGTATTGTAACTATTATGGACAAATGGAAATCATGAAACAAAAATCCATCCAATTGAAATCAAATCCATAACTACAAGTGCATCAGACAATGCTATAATGCTCCACATAGTGATATAGGCATCTAAAACGTAGTGTCAAGACACTCCATTTAATTAAATATGTTAATTGAATACATCTAGTTCTATCTATTTCTGTTGTTTTCTTTCTTCATGAGGCTCTTGTGGCGCAGCGGTACAGTGTCTGATTGTAAACGCGACTTTGTAGGTTCGATTTCCATTAAGAGAAATAAAATATACATAAATATTAGGCGGACATTGGAGAACGAGGTGACTAAAGATTAGGTTCCCTCTGCCCATACTGCTCTACGAGGACGATAGCGTGAGGCCATATTCACTATCATGTTATCAAAACCCACTTCGTTTTCACTCAATTACTTAGTTGTTCGAAGACATCGCGTGCACCACACTAACCTTACTAATACTTTTATCACCTAATGTATTTTTTACGCTATTTTATGTGATTATAAAAAACTTCACTCATATGGGAATTTTCAATTTCATAGAGAGAAAATTCCAATAGAGAGAGGCCAGTTGTGGCGCAGGGGCACAACCGAGCATTCGAAAAAATCTTATATAATTCGCTATGGTCGACGAAAACCGCGGCGTAATGTTCCGCCACTCAACATACAACGCCTCCCAACAATGTAATAATAGTCATAACTCGAGTTAAAATCGAACTTATAATAATCGCATTTAATGTCACACACTGTCCCACTACGCCACAATAGCTTTAATTTTTTTTATAACCAACTTTGTGACGATATCTTAAATTTAATTAACAAAAATGAAGAAATTTTAAAAGTAATAGTGCTTATTTATCTACTTTGTGACAAATAACAATAAATTAATTAAATTGCATTAATCGATTCGAACTGGTGACCATTCTAAATAATTTCATATCAACAAACTTGAATCATTGTAGCGCCTTGTAATTCACATCTTCATTTCAATTAACAGATGGTGATACACGCCATTGATTTAATTTAAATTTATTTAACAACTCTTTAGTCACTCAGTCTAGTCTGGAAATTGGGAGTGACTCATATATTTTACATATGAATATGACACTTTAAAAGAGTTTCATCAAAAAGAGTACATTCTTATTATAAGATGAGATCGTTGTAGTGCCGTAGAATAGCGTTTAAGCGTAAATGAGATGATTGTGGTTTCGATTTTCGCTAATGGGAATGATTATATTAAAATTATTTCCGTTTCCCTACTTTGATATATAATGCGCGGCGTTAAGTTCTGCCACTCAATACACAAAGTCTCAATTCAACGAAAAGTGGGAAACACAGTGTCTCAACACTAGATTCCCTCTGTCTACCTTTCTGTATGTGGGATACAGCGTGAAGCTAAAACTATCGAACATTAGAACCCAACCAAACGCACTGTTCCCCTGATTAGGAATCGAACCAATCCTGTTTACTGTCAGATTCAATCTCATGTTTGATGTTAAAAATATAATTAACTAAATTTTATTTTTTACATTTTTAAAGTGTTATTCCACACATAAGAGAGAAAACTGCTTATTTAGAAAACATATAAAAATAATTAAATTTTATTTCAGATATTTGGTGGGTTTTAAAAATCTATTGAGAAGTATAGAATGTAAAGGCATAGCTTCTGTATTGGGGATCAATTATTTCGCCCGAGGATACTTGTTACCTAGAGCACACGAAAAGTAAGACATTTTTAATAGGTTTTAGATCCTAAATTTAAACTTTCATATATCAAATTCATGTTTTTAAACTTAAAATTAGTTTAGTTAACATAATTACAATTTTCCATTTCAAGTATTATATATATAATATTCACTATTATATTAAATTGTGAGATAATTTGAAAATAGCGCGCGTTCAAAACTACTGTAAGTAGAAATTTGTTACACACATTCTTTTTGCAATTTTGTTAAAAAATCTATAGAAAAATACAAAAAAAATATATTAAGAAAACTGTTGTACTAACTACTCAGTGTTTTCATTATTTCAAGAGTTACTAATTTCATTTCAATTACAAAATTAATTAATCATATCTAATTATATCGAAAAAATGTTTTAGATACATAACCCACATGGTCCTGGGAAGGGATCTTCTCGACAACACTCTTAACTTAGTCCCATCATTGATTCCCCTCCATATGGATATCAAAGAAGATAGTCCAGAATACCAGGTCTTAGAGAAAAAGTAAGTAATTTGAGACATGTAATTTTTTTATAATGTTCATATTATTTTATAAGGTAATTTTTATTTTATAAGGTTTATATTATTAATTTTAATGATCTTATGGTAGTCTGTGATCGCGATGATTGTTGGGTGATTTTTACTAGGCTAAATAATTATATTTCAATTGCTGCACTCTAACAATAAGACAAAGAACAGCGTTGAGTTCCGTCATTCAACACGGAGTCTTCATAATTACAGGTATTGTATCCCACACGTACAGGGTAGGCAGAGGAAACCAGGAATTATTAAGACACTTTATCCCCATTGGACATGGGCATTATATAATGAGTGGTGGAACTTAACGCCGCATTTTTCCTCGTTACCAGAGCGAAGAAATGAAAATATTAAATATTTAATTTACCTGAGTGAAAATTGAACTCACAACAGTCACATTTACATTGCACGCTTGTGCCACGATTTTTCCATTTAATTGAATTTTACGTTATTTAAAATTATTAAAAATTACTATAATATTTTTCGTTTAGACTATAATAATATACAAAAATCTTATTTGGTATTATAAGATGTTTAAACCTCCTCGTAAAATAAATAAATATAAATATATAGCTAAAATATGTATGTATATACAGTTAGAAAATAATTGATTACAAAAACCAAAGAATGTGACGTGTCGTGTGACGTAAACAAAAACGTTGTGGGCATTGGTTTATATAAACATAAATTAATGAAATGTACAAATATAGCTTTAATGTGGAATATAAATACGTCATAATCATAATACCAGTTTTACATAATATATGTCTACATATACTTATAATACTCGTTTAAAGGTTTTCCCAGCTGGTTGAAATACTGGTTTAACTTGGACTCACATTTAAATTATATAATATTAAACAAAGTGTGTTTGTACACGCGACAGGTTGTGGGTTCGATTCCCACTCGGAGAAATGAAATATTTCATTTCATTTCAATTTTTCGCTCTGGTGTCGAGAAAATTGCGACGCTAAGTTCTGTCACTCAACACACCGTCGGAAAATAGAGAACGGAGTGTCTTAACACTAGGTTTTCTCTACGTTCCTGATGTGTGCGGGATACAAATAAAATATACATAATACGAAAGGGCGCAATGCTTATAAGTTAGATCCCACTCGGAGAAATGACAATAATTCACTTTCCCGACTGTCTCTAGCAAAAATACGTATTCGTTGCTAAGAAAAGCGACGTATAAATTAGAAAAATATTATTGATAAACAAAACTAACAAACTTGGCAGAAATTAAAATATTTAAAGAAGAAAACTAAGATTGAGGCCGGTCGTGGCGCAGCGGCACGAGGTGTGACTGCAAAACCGACTGGTTGTGGGTTCGATCCCCACTCGAGGAGATGAAATATTTACTTACTATTTACTACAGAGCAAAGCTATATAAAAAAAATACTGATATTTACTATAGCTTTAATACAAAATTAATTACTTATTAGAACTGGCTATTCTGGTTATGGCTGACAATTTCCTTACAATATATATAGAAATGAATAAAACTATTGTTACAATTTACCGCATTGATAAGGACCAGTTTCTCATGAAGCGTCGGCTTTCGTCTAGTGTTTATTATGATTACTTAACAGGCAAATAAGAATTCATCACAACTATATGAACCAACTTAATATACTAGCTGTGTTTTCCTTCCGCTGTATCCTTCGTATATTAGGGTAGGCAGTAGGGGTCGCGGGTCCGGGATCTCGGGATTCAAAAATCCCGGGATATCGGACCAAATATAGGTCTTTAAAATCCCGGTTTTAATTTTACACCGGGATTTTCGATATTTTCGGATTTTAGAAAGTTAAAAGTTAGTTATTGGAATTCAAACATGCCTGCTATTAAATTCAGGCTTATTTAAGGTATACAATGGTACATAACATACATCGGCAAAAGTAAGCGATGAGTTTTCCTCAAAATTTGGAATTTTACGACATTAACCGAGTTTGCCCGACCAACGAACGTACGAATACCGTATTTTCTCATAGGGGGTCGTTGTTGCGCGTTTTTGTTGCACGTCGTTGTTGCACGCTTTTCTTGCCCGTCGATGTTCCAGGTGTCATTATTGTTTTTCGTTAATATTGATTAATATGATATGTATGTTATAACTAACTTCACGCTTTATTCCTAGCGGGGTAGTCAGAACGGAGCGGCAAACGCTACGGTCTCTACATACCTCTTTCGCCTCGTCCATTGTCATGAATCTCTTTATACATGCCCTCCGGGGGGTCCTCATGCTTTTTACGTGACCTTCCTCCAGTATCTTTGATACTGTTTTCGAAGGTCAACCGAGATCTCCTCCTACTCTCAGAGAGATCACTCTCTTACCGCTCACTTTTCCATCATAAATATTTTTTGCCATTCTTTCATCACTCATTCGTTCGACGTGCCCAAACCAGCTGAGCACGTTCTTCTTTCCGTGACATCCTCGCTAGTACCTGCCATTCTGTGTACCTCTTAATTGGGGATTTGTTCCGCTAAGCTGACTCCGCATATCCTACGAAGAGATCGCATCTCCACGGCATTCATCTTTCTTTGATTCTTCTTCTGTAATACCCACGTTTCGCTGCCGTATAACAGAGTCGGTCGACATTGTGTACGGCCAAACGCGCAGTTGTTTTGACGTTTCGCCATCTCATCAATGCAACTAAAGCTCCGTTGACCTTGTTACCGGCAGCAATACGCCTTTCCACATCCATCTTGCATCTTTCATCTCTACTGAACATACTTTCCAAGTACACCACTTCATTCACTTGGTCTAATATCTTTCCATTCCATTCCATCTTGCGATCTTGCGATCTTCCGTCCTTTCTTCATCTCTTTCAAAAATCAGAATCTTTGTCTTTTTCGCATTGAGGTTTAGACCATTATATTCACACCTTTCTTTCAGAGTGGTGACCAATGCCTGCAACTCGCATTCTGATGATGCAATATGCATTGCATCATCTGCGTACAACAGGCAATTCACATTCAGGTCACCTACTTTCACTCCCATTTCATTTTGCTTCACTCCTTGGAGACAGCTATTCAAATACAAATTGAACAACCAAGCTGACATGGCGCAATCTCGTTTAACCCCCGATTGGATGTCAAACCAGGGCGACATGCCAGCTCCTACTCGCACGCAGGCTGGGTGACCTCTGTAAAGAGACTTTACAGCCTGCAACAAAGGTCTGCTCACATTGTACCGGAGTAGTATCTCCCATAATTTCGCTCTGTCAAACACATTTTCCAAGTCCACAAAAGCACAGAAAACTTTTTGGTTCTCGGCCAAAATTTTTTCCGTCATCATGCAGAGGGAAAAGATCTGATCCATACACCCTCTTCCAGGTCTAAAGCCTCCTTGGGCCTCCCACAACAACCTTTCAGATCTCTCTTGCATTCTTCTCGCTAAAACTTTAGTATAAACTTTACAATCTAAGCTAATCTAATAGCCCTATGTCTTGTGCAGTTTATCTGTGAACCTTTGCCTTTATACAAAGGCATAGCATAAATTGCACAAAAACCAGAACAAGTCCAAGACGCGTGGCCCACCATATTTGATCATCTCGGCAGTAACTCCATCTGCTCCCGCTGACTTACCACATTTCAGACTTAGTATTGCACTCTCAACTTTTTTTACACTGATTTCACCATCAGCTACATCAAGACTCAGCGTTTCGCTGCTACTTGAGACTGAGGCGTCATCACATTCATACATCTCCTTGTAAAATTCCGCCCATCGCTGCAAAAACGCTGCAAAATATATTTTGTTAAATAATAAGCCTATAAGATATTTTTCGTAGCAAATTATTATATATTTTTTCTATAGTATATTTGATAAATATTATTACTAAAGTGATTTATTATTAAACTGTTTATTATAATTAAAAATTGTTTTATTTAGTAAATATAATTTAATTTACTACTTCCCTAAAAATACTAAAAATAAGAAGAGACTTGAAAAATTACTAATTTTGGTACAAAAAACTAAAATATCGAAAATATCGAAAAAACCGGGATCCCGGGATTTTTCTGAAGTCGATATCGAAAATCCCGGTTTTGCTTGAATGGTCTGATATTGCGACCCCTAGTAGGCAGAGGGAATTGAGAAAGAGTGTAAAGACCGTGCCCACGCACCGCTCAATTTCAAGACATTGCATGTTGAGTGACAGAACTTAACGCCGCGATTTTGTGTTGTTACCAGAGAGAGTAAAAATACCTAAATAAGCAGTAAGTATGTAAAGAACGGAATGATTTAAAGTAAAATTTTCTAGTCAACTCTACAATAGCAACAGAAGTGTTGAAATATAAAAAATATAAGTTTTTTTTTTTTTTTCAGAAACCAGCAAATAGTGGATAACAAGCAGCAAGAAGGTAGCGTTCCAGAAGCTATAGAATATTTCGATCAGACCGCCACATTACTTGGTAAATTAAGAGCCGTTCAAAAACAACTAAGAGAATATATTAGGTATGTATAACGTAACAAAGGGACGGACATACATACGATCTAAGTCTGTGGCGTAAAACTACGAACAAATAATAAAAAAACCCTAAACCCCGCTATCTTTTACATAGTGAATAAAAATTATATTATAGTAGATATTTTTCAGACTGGTCTGACAAAATGTTAAATTCAGTTTCATGCATTTTCATCCCCACAAAATAGTTTTCAAAAATGAAATATTATATTATAATTATTTATTACTTAATTTTATATTTCCGTCCCCAATATAACTTCTATATAATTATAAAATAACGGAATATAATATTTTTTATCTTCTCTTTTCTTGTTAGAGAGGGAGTGAATGAGAGTTTGAGAGACGCTCGCAGAAGTGAAGCGATTTGCGCTGGCATTCTTATTCTAGTGTGCGTTGTATCCCCTATCATAATAGCACTGGTTCGAAACGCCGTGAACACAATACAGGTAAGTTTTTTTAAATTATTTTTTCGCTTCACGCTAACTCCCGTATAAGCGGGATAAGCAGAAAGAAAGTAGTGTCAGACACTCTGTTCTCCACTTTGGGTGCGTTTGCAAATTCAGTATATAGATAAACGCTGTAACTGTGAAAATAATTAATTCAGCGAGTGGAAATTGAATCCACAACTGTCACGTTTGCAGTCACACGCTATGCCAATGCACCATGGCAGTCTTCTATAAGCTATGCTTAAAATTGCTTGAGGCCAGTCGTGGCGCAGGAGCACTCGAGGAGATGAGATATTTATATAAATTAATACTTTCATTTTTTCGGTCTGGTATCGAACAAAGCGCAGCGTTTAGTTCTGCCACTCAACACGCAATGCCTCCAGAATTCGGCAGGAAGTGGGGAACGAGGTGTCTTAACACTAGGTTCCCTGTGCCACCCTGTTGTGTGCGGGATACAGCGTGAAGCTGATTTATTTTTTTAAATTGCTTAATATAGTATTTATTTCAAATATTACATAAAGTGATCAAAACTAAACCTATCGAGAGAAAGGTTTTAGATGTTCAGGAACGTTGACGGAACTCAACTCAACGGCGAAACGATTTTGATTTCAAAAAAGCGCAGATTCTCGTGTTCAGACAAATACTTTACAATTACTCGCGTCAAACTTTTTTATAATATGTTTTTTTTCTTTTTTAACACATAAAATTAAAAAATGTAATAACTTAGTAAAAAATAATTCTAATTTTCATTGAGATTTGTTTAAGTAGGTATAGCATAAAATTATGTGTCATTTATATAGTAGCGTCACTATTGTGTAGAGGAAATGTTAGCTTTAAATTTTGATTTTCCTACAATTTTATCCTTCCTTTTTTAGTCATTTTTTTAGACTATAAGTAATCAGTGACATTAGAGGAAATCCCAATATGAATAATTAAAAAAACAATATCAAAAACCTATTTCTTTTGTTACTTTAATATCATGAAACCGGTTGAATAATCTAATACAATAGTCAAATTTAAACACTTATTTATAGGTTTATGCCAGAAATCTATCGGAAAAAGCGAGAGAGCTAGAGTATGAGAAGGAGTTGAGTGATTCCTTACTTTATCAAATGCTGCCGGCTACTGTGGCGAAGCAATTGAAGCAAACTCAGCAGGTATTTTTTTTTTACAAACTCTACCCACTTACCCTTTGGCCACTTAAAATTTTCCGTGCTAGGTGGCCAAAAGTTTATTTATTTTTATTTTGTTTGTTTTTTTTGTGCATAAAATGATAAGAACCGGTACTGTCAAGATATTCCGTTTCCTACTTTCTGTCGAATTTTTGAGAGCCACCGCATTTTACATGTTGAGTGGCACAACTTAAGGGCACGCTTCGTGTACCAGAACGGGAAAATGGAAATAAATTCAATAAATAATCCTTCCCCGAGTGGGAACCCAAAACCGTTGCGTTTACAATCTGATTCTGTCCCGCTGCACTACGATGGTCTCATCTTGTTTATATATTATTATTGCATTTTACGCATAATTTCCTGATTTCTGAAAGTCAAAACAGTTGTTGAACCGATTTGGGAAAACCCGAGTATAATAATAAATCTATATATGTACTGGAATTCCATAGTTCATTCATATAGAAATATGTACTACAATATAACTATTATATTAGGTGCTCATTGGTCATTCATT
>JAATLQ010014628.1:0-17097 GCA_013421005.1 Heliconius erato x Heliconius himera | reverse complement strand
TATTTATATTTCCATTTCTTCGCTCTGGTGTCGAGGTTAAGCGCGGCGTTGAGTTCTGCCACTCAACACGCAATGCCTCCAGAATCCGGCAGAAAGTGGGGAACAGAGTGTCTTAACACTAGGTTCCCTCTGCCCACCCTGCTGTGTGCGGGATACAGCGTGAAGCTAATTTAATTTTAATTTTTAATTTTTAATTCATTCATTTATAACTCTCATTCATGATTGTTTTTTCCTGTCTAACAAAATAGTGTCATTTTTTGTTATAAGTTTACAGATTGGAAGCATCTGCGCGCCTTTGACGGGAGCAGCATATAGGGTAAAATATTTCAAACCCATACATACCTAAAGAAATGAATCAAGATACCTCAACAGTTTAGACGTAGGATTTTGATTTCGTGTGACGCAGTTACGCATAGATACCAATAACGTAAACACATTTTACTACAAAAATACTACAAGGCGTTGCCGATGAGTTTAAATTCAAATTAAATGCTTCATATTGCATAGCAGGGTATATAGATAGAACTTAAAATCAAGACACTCCGTATTCATTTTTTCGTCCAAATTCGAGTCATTGCGTGTTAAATAACGAAAATCAACGGCGGGCTTAGACACTTAGTTTGTGAGTTCGAATCCAACTGTTATAATATACCTAGGAAAATTCTATAATATACCTAGTACTTAAGCGATTTGTTTATATAACGAAAGACAATAATTTAATTAAAAGTAAAACTTTGACTATTTGACCCCGTCTAACACAGTAACGACTAAAGTAGTTGACCTTAAAGGCCATTTGCCTCTATTTAAAAATTCATTCAATTTACCGCAATGTATTAAAACAATAATTCTATGGATTTTCCCTTAGGACACACACAAACACACACACAAACAGTTTCTTATGAATCACATGTACCTAAATAACTATATCGAATCGAAAAGTGAGGAACAGAGTGTCTTAACACTAGGTTCCCTCTGCCTACCCTGCTGTGTGTGGGATACAGCGTGAAGCTGTTTTTTTTTTATTAAAAAATATTTATAAACGTGACAAGTATGTATACGTACCTACATATATCGCTGTAGTCGTCGTGACACAGTGTCTGTACACAATGGTTGTGGGATCAATCTCCAATTGGGGAAAAAAAATTCATTAACTTTTCATTCTCCCACTCTCACAATGTCTCAAGAATTATTCAGAAAGTAAGGAACGAAATATCTTAACAGTATGCCGTCTTATACGGGAAAAACCACGGAGCTATACTAAAGTAATTATGCCTTAAAAAGAAACCAAACCCATGTTATAATTAAACTTTTTTTTCTTTATCCAAGCAATTATTTCGATTTTTATAATTTTTTTTACGAACGTTGAAGTTGACTTTATTATACAAGTTTAATCAAAAATTCTCTTTCAGCTACGAACTAATTATTAAATGATTTTTTTTTATTTTTCTTATAAGATATAATATTTTTTGGCGCAGTTGAAAAATATTACGCAATGGTTGTGGGTTTATTTTCACGTGAAGTTTTTTTTAGCTGGGACACAGCATACGTATCCCATACATACCAGGGTAGGCAGGGGGAACCTAGGTAACTAGTGATTAAGACACTCTGTTCCCATTAATAAACTTCTATTTCCCACTTTACGCCAAATATTTTTTTTAGTTGCGGAGCTCAACGTCGCGCTTCTCACTCGAAAAAATGAAAATATGAAATATTATTTTTTTTCGAGTGGGAATCGAATCTCCAACTTGTCGTGGTTACAATCGCACACTTGTTCCCCTGCGTCACGACTGGCCTCTGGAGAAATATATTCTGTTTAAAAAACCATCAAACTTTTTCCCAAATGGTAGGGGGTAGGCAGAGGGAACCCAGTGTCGAGGCACTCCATCCTCCACTTTCCACCCAACTTTTGAGACAATAATTCATCTATTAGAGTGAAAAAATGGAGATAAATATAATCATTCCCCTGAATGGACACCGAACCCACACATATCACTTTTTTATTAAGACACTACGTCATAATCGCTTCATACATTATTAATATGTACCACTGCATTACAATTTATGCGTAGAGTTTTTCCTTATATAATATGTAAATGAATAAAAAAAACACATTCCTAACTTAACAATTTATCATTCTATAGTTGGCTAATCCCAATGTTTAGATATACAGGTGTTTCCCAATTTAAGCGAGTGGACACTCAATGCCTCTAAACTAAAAAGATAAGAATTGGAATAAATTAAAAAACTAGTAGTAATAAATAATTGAATTTATTTTTATAAACGTAATTACTTGTGTCTTTGTCGTTTTAAAGTTTCCCATAACTTATATCATTATTTGTTTATTTGAGGCCGTTGTAGCGCAGCATGTGACTGTAAAAGCGAAGGTTGTCGATGGGATTCCCGCCCGGAGAAAAAGAATATTTAATCGCTCTGGTACAAGGCAAAGGAGCTGCGTTAAGTTCCGCCTCTCAATACGAAATGCATCAAGAATTTGACAGAAAATGGGGAACGAGAGTGTCTTAATGGGAACGATGTCTTATCACTGGATTCCCGGGCTCCCTCTGCCTACCTTTTTATGTGCGGTATACAGCGAAAAAAATATTATCAACGAAAACTTCTAACCTTTTTTTTCTCTTCAAGTATCTGTGTCCTGCATATAACAAGATAGATAGAGAGAACCTTGTATTAAAAACATTCCATTCTTCACTTTCGGATCAATTATTAAGGCATTGTGTGTTCGTCCTTGAGTCCGTCCGTTTTGCTACCAGAGCGAGTCCCCTGAGTGACACTCAAACCTGCAACCACCGCCTTTATAGTTATATGCTGCATCATAATAACTTCTATTATTTTCATATATTTAATTAAATATTTCAGGTTCCAGCTGAGTTTTTTGCGTCTGTGACTGTGTACTTTAGCGATATCGTTGGATTTACAGCCATAGCCGCGGTTTCAACGCCTTACCAGGTAAGCCAAAATTATATATTTGACATATTACTTCTAGAACTAGGTATTACCTTAATCTTATTGAGAAAAGATCGGTAATCGGAAGAGAAAATGGTCGATAATGAAAAGAAGTCACTTTGAAATCGACGTAAACGTGACGGTTGTGGGTTCGATACTCTCTCGGGGAAACAAATTATTTTTTATTAATATTTTCATTTCTTTGCTTTAGTAACAAGGCAAAGCGACAGAAAGTGGGGCACGCAGTGTCTTAACTTAGGTTCCCTCTGCCTACCCTACCATGTATTAACATACATACATAATATATTTCTTTCTTTCTAGGTTATCAGTTTTTTGAATTCAGTATACAAGCTGTTTGATGAAAGGATTGAATGCTATGACGTGTATAAGATCGAGACAATTGGAGACTCTTATATGGTGGCATCAGGACTTCCTGTTAGAAATGGTATGTATTTGGGTTTCAAATTATTATATATGAGTTTTATTTACCTCGTAAATTCCTTTGCGCTGACTGAGATGGAAAATACCGTTTCATTGTCCACGCAAACTTATTGTTTTACGGTAGCAAATATAGTAAAATAGTAAACATAACTACATAAATTGTAGCCTTGGTGTTATATTTATAATAGGTATAAGAAACCTAGTGTTTAGACACTCCATTCCACACACACGGTTCAATTATCGAGACATTGAGACACAAAACATAGTGTTAAGTATACCTGCAATGCGTGTAAAGAAGCGGAGCCCTCAAGCGGAAACACTGTGATTTTGTCTTGTTACCAGAGCTAAGAATAATATACGCCACCTGATACTATGCCACAGCGCGACGACTCAAATTTTTATACTATTGCATTAATTAATATATATTTAGTGGATCATAATAAATTAATAAATAAATCATAACATTAAAGGAAATAAGCACGCGACGGAAATAGCAAGCATGGCTCTGGAGTTACTTGAGGCTACCTCGATGTGTCGTCTACCACACCGTCCAGATCAGGTACTTAGGTAATATTGGTCTCAGTGTTCCAGCTTGCTTTGCTTTTCACATTTTAATTTTAATATGCTTTAATTAGCTTGACTTGTTCTATCTATCAATATCTATTTTTAGCTTCACGTTGTATTCCGGACAGTGGTTGCCGAGTGTCATAACACTCCGTCTCCCACTTCGTGCCGAATTTTCGAGACATTACGTGTCACGTGACGGAACTAGCGTCATCTTTACTCATATGTAAAGTGAGGCAGTGGCGCCAAGATGGCCTCAAATAAATTGGTGGTTTTTTAGTTTGATAGATATTTCGAGGGTCCCTAGGTAAAGTATCTAAAGTGAAAAATCGCAAATATTTTAATTGCTTCTTTGAACTACTGAGAAGGACAGTTTTAATAAAATTTTAACGTTAACGTAATATATTTTTTTTTTAATTTTAAAATTTTCACTTTTTTATTTATTTTTTACTTTACCTGAGGACCCTCGAAATATCTGTCAAAGTAAAGAAAATATTTCATCGCTATTTTGACACACTTGTGTTGATTTGCTTAGAATATTTTACACGCTCTTAGTATGAACTAGATAAGATTGCCTGGATAAGTAAGATAATAAGAAAATTTTGTTATTTTCAAAAATTTTAATATTGTTGTTTTTTTATATTTAGACGCTATGCATGCGAAGTGGTATTCATACGGGCCCCTGTGTCGCCGGCATCGTGGGTACTAAAATGCCGCGCTACTGCCTCTTCGGCGATACTATAAATACTGCCAGTCGCATGGAGAGCACTGGGGAACGTAAGTTATTAAAAAAATATAAAAAAATAAAAGGACTTTGTGCAACCATATTTTTTGTTTCAGCTGTATCCAAGAAGATGGAACCTAGTGTTTTAACACAGGTGGAGAACGGAGTTTTATCACTCCATTCTCCATTTTCCGCCAAAATTGGGAGGTATTGCGTGTCGAATAGCGGAACTCAACGCCGCACTTTGGAAGAACACCAGAACGAAGAAATGAAAATATTTCCTTAAACGTGGGTCGAACCCACAACTTGTCGCATTTACAATCTGTCTGTCTGTGTGTCTGTCTGTGTGTTTCTCTTCAATCTGGAAATAGCGGAGAAAGAAAAAAATAGTTAAAGACCTTATTGTATGGTAAGCAAAGAGGAGAGAGAGAGAGAGAGAGAGAGAGAGAGAGAGAGAGACATAATACTCCCTTCTATATTTGCGTATATTAAACTTTTTTTATTGTATTTCATTTTAGCTATGAAAATTCAAATATCTGAGGATGTAAAACGAGCTTTAGACAAAACTGGGAAATTTGTTACGACACCACGCGGAGTGGTCGATGTCAAGGTAAGTTTACTCATGCCATTTTAATTCGCATATGTCACAAGATTAAGTCATAATTTTAGTTGGTTTTTTTTTAATTTTCCAAAGTGACTGCGTAATGGAAAGCGGAACTCAATGTTACGAAATTGGATTTTTTGATTGACTTTGAATTAGCATACCGGGAAAATGAAGACATTTTCACTGAGAGGAAATCAAACGCAGAACCATCATATTGTCCAATATGAAACTTTCGAACTAAACCACAACGGTTATATTATCATAAATTTTGATGAAACTCAAATAAACATGTCTATACAGGATATATGAGAGTTAATTTACAAAGAAATGGAAAAAAATCCCACAAATTAATATTTTGAAATTTTAATAATAACTAAAAATACTTTAGACAACTGAATATCATACAATTATTTCTATATATTGTTTTTAAACATTTTTTCCCTCAGTAGTCATCTTTTCTTAGATACTATAACTGTATCTTCGTTGATACATCAAAATATTTTAAATGACCTTCTTCCTTTAACAAGTTTACACTTGTCGTGGGATTTACCAGAGAAAGTTGGACTTGAACATTTATTGATCTTGGATTGCATTTTTATTAATAGCCTGACATGACTCGTCCAATTTATTTATGTTTTAAATAATCTAAAAATAAATCTTAATTTCTCAATGACGGATGTGAAATTTAGATACTTAAAAATTCTGAATTGACTGATGAAAACAGGACTTTTATCAACGTTGTAAAAATCTCATTTAAATTAAAAATAAACATCTCGGTAGGATCTTTTATTTCTCGTTGTATACACATAAAAGAGATTAGTTCAGAGGGAACCTGAGAACCTAGTATTAAGATACTCAGTTCCTATTAGTTCCTATAGACAATTCCGTTCCCCACTTTCCGGTGAATTCTGGAGGCATCGCGTGTTAAGTGGCGAAAATCAACGCCGCGCTTTGCCTCGTTGCCAGAGAGGAGAAATAAAAATATTAAATAATTTATTTCCTCAAGTAGGAATCGAACTCACAACACACACACAATCACACGCTTATGCTCCTACGCCACGACTGGCCATATAAAGATAATAATACTCAAATATTATCCGCTTCATATTTAAAATTATCCAATTCAAATCAAAAAAATAAATAAATGGTGGGTTTACTCATATAGTAATGCCTAGGGCATCAATTAAGTGAAGATTCCTTAAAACTCCTCCCGGTAAAAAATCTGGATTTTCCATGTTACATCTAAAGTCATCAAGACGACGACTAACTAACTACCTAGGTAGCCATGCGGGTCAAACTGATAACCTGTTTAATAGGCAGTTAATAAATATTCCTTTAGGTTATTTTGATCTGGGAAACACTATAAATAAGATACTGGCCTGTCATACCGTAGCCAACACGTGCTCGTGTTGTCGAATACGTAATTATTGAGTCACAGCAAGCAATTTCATTGCTTCATAATATCAAGGCCGTGAAGGCCGACGAGAGTGAAACAGAATTTTATAAGATCATCGACCGCAAGTAAGATGATATTTCAATGAGAATATTAATCTAGCTTAATAGGTAAGATAGAGGGAACCTAGTGTTAAGGCACTCAGTTCTCCACTTTCCGCCAACTTTTGGGGAAAGAAAGAGAAACGTGAAATGGGAAATCAAGTGGCGGAATTTATCGCCGCGCTTTGTCTTGTTACTGAAGCTAGAAATTCATTCCTCGAGCGGGAATCGAACTTAAAACCGTCGCGTTTACAATCAGACACTGCGCCTGGCTGCAATAATAACAAAAATGAGGACGACACATTATTCTAACTGAACTATGACTATACTATACTATATGAATGGTCGTGGGCTGGGTTCCCAAATAAAACAGGGTTTACATACAGAACCTAAGTTGAGATACTTTGGTAATAATTTTAATTAAAAGTATTTTCAATTTAATTTTTAAAAATTCTGCAATTCAAATTTTTAGTTTATTTTTGTGATCGGTAGTGATCATTGGTGGATAATAGGAAACGAAATAAAAGTTTTATCAATTTCACGCTCTCCTTCCACTTCCACTAGGTTTAAAATCCATAAATTATATAAAACAAATTATAATGCAGTTATAATACTTTGTTCCAAGACCATATATCGGGATTTCCCCTCAGTTTTTATATTTATCATTCATTCAAACAATCATTTTATTTTTGATTCCTAATTCAGCTCCACGCTGTATCCCGCACACAGCAGGGTAGGCAGAGGGAACCTAGTGTTAGGACACTTCGTTCCCCACTTTCTGCCAATTCTGGAGGCATTGCATGTCGAGTGGCGGAACTCAACGCCGCGCTTAACCTCGACACCAGAGCGAAGAAATGGAAATATAAATTAAAGTAAATATTTCATCTCCTCGAGTGGGGATCTAACCCGCAACCAGTCGGTTTTACAGTCACACCTCATGCCGCTGCGCCACGACTGGCCTAATTGTTGCCGATTCCTAATTGTTTTGGAATAAAGTGGTTGAGACATGCGATGCAATGGACAGATAAACATAACTCATAGATTATAAGGTTGCGTTATTTTGACATTCAGATATGATGTAATAAGAACAAAAATATCAAGTAAAATTTTTACAGGGCAAAGGAGAAATGACGACTTATTGGTTGGATGGCAGAACTGGACCATCACCAGCGAGGCCTACTACTTCCCTGGACTGCACGCCCAGCTTCCTCGCCAGGATCCACCAAGGAAGAACCTCCCCGAGATACCAGGATAAACATAATAACGTATAATAAAGAAATTACTAGGAAGGCCTATATAAATTAATTAACATAATTGGTATTTTTTTTAGGATAAATTTGTGGTAATAAATGTTTGTGTTTGATCAAATTATTTTTTTTAACAAATCCATATGCTTCTTTTAAATGATAATTAAGAAAAGTTGATCTTTTAAACTTTTTTTTTATTTTCAAGCCATTGTGTATTGAAGGACAGAAATATTAAATCATAGAAATTTTAATTCATTACTCCATTTCATTTTACCAAACAGGAAAAAAATATGAATTAGTATAGAATAATAAGCATAATCAGTAAATAATGTTTTGATATTGATATAGATTTTTCTTTACATAATTCTACAAGAATAGTTAAGGATGCCTCACCTACAATGCTCGCAATCTTGAACTTATCTTATAGAGTCGTATCACTAATAGAATATAATAAAATTAGACATAATTTTTGCTGCACTTTCATTTATTGTAAAACATAAATAAGCGTAACACAAGTTTACATGACAAAATATACATTACTAATATCACAAAAAACAATACAATTAGTCTAGGTCAGTCTTTTTTTTATCCATAAATTATCCGTATTCCATGTTTCTAATAAATAAATGTACAGGTACGAAGAACTTATGGAGCTTCGCCCGACGATACCACAGCGTCAATGTTATCTCCCAGAGGCTCCTTTTAAAAGACGATGGCTGCTTGAGAGTAGTTTTCTATTCGTCCTCTAGCCCTTTCTCTGAAAGAAAAAATAATTATATTTATAAACATTTATTCTATATTATATGTACCTATCCTATCATATTTAAAGAAAAATAATTATTTTTTTTAATATCATCAATTGCTCCCTGTCATCTAGTCTTTTTTACAATATAAAGGTTTCTCACACCTAGTTAGAAAGTGTTGCTTTAGATACCGCCATATAACTAAACTTTGAGTTTTGAAGAGTTTTTGTACTTTATGCCTTCCACTAGAGCAAAATTATTTTTTCACTAAATTATTTATTTTTAAATAAAGTATATTATACACTACAAAAATTTTAAATTTGTTCATCAATTATTTCTACTACCGATTGTTTAATTTAACTATAATATAATCATTACACTCACCAACTTCCCGGGGGAGCAGTGGAGAAAACGGCGTCTATGGCCTTTAGCACATTTACGAACATCTAAAGCACCTCCATAATTTCTTTTGCTAGGAACTGCCCCAACACTATACGCTGGCTTGCTCTCAACAAAATTCTGTATAAGAATGCTCAGGATACAGAGTACGACGATACACTTCACAGCCTTCATCATGAATTGATAAAGATGATGAACAGCGATTCTATTTGATAACCACTTAGTCACTTAGACGCTTAGACGCTCGACTTGTGTTCGAAATGCGATCTAATACGTTTATTAAATGTAGGAGGATATAAGGAAAACGGTCTTATTTGTGCACCGACTGGTTCAATACTGATGTCTACGAAACACGCGAATACTTAAATACCAGTATATATGATTCAGGGTGTGTGATGACGTAAAAAACGTAATATGACTATATCTTTCACCACAAATTGACTGTATTCTTTGTTAATTATTATTTAATATTATAAAATGGATATATTTTTATACAAAATTTAATTAATTGATTCTAATATTCAATCTCTTTTTTTTATTTTGTGATAAGCTCATTAAGAGCCAAGCTTGCTACTGCTTTAAGCGTAAGCCGGCAATAAATATTTCAAAATTTCTGTATGAAACTAAAGTTAGTTTGTCAAAAGAAATAATAAAACATGTGAAAAAAAAATCATGATAACTTTCAAGAAATTATAGGGGTGTTTCCAAATTGGCACAATGGCTACATTTGAGGGTAAGATACGTATTATTTGTGTGTATAACAGCAAAAAATCTTTTTCCATTTTTACTTTTAATCATCTATCTTTTTACATCATCATCATCATCATCTTTTTACTTTTAATCATCTATGTTTTCATCAAGAAACGTACACCAATACGTTTTCAGTTGTAAAAAATTGTGATAAAATCCACTGAGACCAAGTTGGATAACTCAGAATCGGTGAAACTAGTGAATTTTGCAACGTAAGCAATTACTGTTATTTCTTACACCTCAAAAGTTAACAAGTGACGCTGTCTACTAACTTTTTTGGGACTAAAATGAACAGCAAAAGGAAAGTCTTAGCTGTTTCTATAGACCTGGTTAAGGACTTTGACACTGTCTCAATACTTATACTCATTGGAAATCTTGAATGTCCAGGGATACGCCCGTCACACGCCGTTAAGCCGAAGAGGCTTCTCCTCCTACTCCTCCTCTCTATTACTTAACAAATAAGTTTCAAAGAATTAGGATTGATACATTTGTTAGTCCCACTCTTTTTCTCGCTCTTTTTTTTGTGAATGATATTTGTGGCTTATAGCTCAAAAATGGAAAAATTATTGAATTTACCACCAATTCTTGGAATGAAGTGTATGAATAGGGCTGAACTCCTTCTCTCTTTGGTTAACTAAAAAAAACCGTTTAAGTGCGAGTCGGACTCACCCACCCAGGTTTCGTACCAATTTTGTGATAGTAGGTCAACGGAAAGTACAACTTATAAAAATGTATCAGCTTTAATTTTTAATTTAAGATTTCAGGCATATACAGTAGTTTTGTAGGAAATTAACTACAAATATAAGTTTGTATTCTTTTAATGAAATTTCCATAATTTTTTATTTTTAGAAATTTTTCCTTTATTTGTATTATAAGATCTCACTGTGTGTGTCAAATTTCATAACTGTAGATCCACGGGAAATACCCTACCTGTTTCGTTTACGCGACAAATTTCATAAGATACATCAAAATTGATACATAAAATCTTGATAAAGTTGATTTAAAAGCTTGATTTTTTTTGTACTTCAAGAGAATATAGATTTAAATATTTGATAATAATTAATCTCAGTTTGATGCCTGACCTGTTCGTTACTTGTTTGTATTCTATATTATTCTAAAGAAGTATTCAGAAACTATCTATGATTCCATATATCAATTTCTCTGAATATTATCACTGTAACAAAATATGAATGAAAAATATTGAAAATTAAACATTGTCTTGGAATGTTATTTTATTTGTGTAATAATATAGTCAATAATTCACATGTTTATATTAATTATAATAAAAAAAGGTATCTTAAATAAAAATAAATAAATTGGTCTTGATTTTTCCTTATATATTTCGGACACTACAAAGTAAGCAGAGATGTCTTACTGATATAGCACAGGATATTTAACCTGCATCTTAGAGCATCAATAAAAAATCGTAATTAGTACACAAACATTTTTATTTATTATAAGAAAATAAATTATTTATTAAAACAATATTTTAAATATTACTTAACTAATATCACAAAAATTAGAGGCGGTTTTTTTATAATATATAAAAAAGCTAAATATTAAATTATTATACAAAATTTTAGAAAAAAATATTATTAAAATTTAGTTCCATTAAATTACATCCACAATCGGTCTTAGACGAATCGCTCGATGAGTGTTTGTATTATTAAAAGTTTTAAATAAAAAAAATAGAGCTACACTTTTTAGATTTACATATGAGCAGGTACATAGAGTTCGATATAGCTCCGGTCGATGTATCATCTTCAATAATCACAGGGTGAAATTCAAGTAAGGCTGGCTGCCTGACACTAGTCTTCTGTTCATCCTTTAACCTTTCATCTGAAAGAAAAAAAAAACATAAATTCAACGATTTGACGACGATGACATGTATTGAAATTAAAAAATATATTTATAAATTTTATCTTTTTTCCAAACAAATGATTGAAATCTAAAAAGACAGTGTTTTTTTTAGATTTTTTTTTATATTCGATGTGCAGGGGCACAAGCGAGTGACAATAAACTCGGCAGGTTTTGGGGTCGATTTTATTTATTATTATTTATTTAATATTCCGACCCGAGGAAATTTATTTTAATATAAAAAAGAATAAATATATTTTAATGTTTATTTTTTTCTTTTTAACAAAATGCGGTATTGCCACTTAACACGCAATCCAGAAATCAGCAAAAAATGGGGAATGGAAGATCCTTAATGGGATAACCGCCGCCGGATCCGCATAACTTGTATTTTTTTTTAAATATGCTCAACACAGACAACGTACTCTTTCATTTTGCCTTACACTATAATTAAAATTACTCTTATTGCTAAATTAAATTTATTATAATCATTACACTTACCAACTTCTTGACAGGGTTACATCGCTTCAAACGACGTTTGTAACCAACAGGGCATTTATGGATATTTAGAACGCCTCCTTCATCGCTTGTGCCAGAAACTGCTTTATCACTATACGCTGGCTTGCTCTCTACGACACTCTGTATCAGAATGCTCAGGATGCAGAGTACGACGATACACTTCACAGCCTTCATCACGATTGTGTCGTTGATAGAGATGATGAATAGAGTCCTTATTTAATAACCACTTATTAACCTAGACACACCTCTGTTATTCGAAGTCAGCTCGAATACATAAAGTACATATAGGAGGATATAAGGAAAACGGTCTTATTTGTGCACCGTCCGGTTGAGTACTGCTGTCTTCGACACACGCGAGTGCTTAAATACCAGTAAAAAACGTAACATGATTCAGGGTGTGTGATGACGTAAAAAACGTCAATTCATTATAGATTGACTGTAGTATGTATGTAATACCTTATAGGTGCTGAAATTCCCGACCGATGTGCCAATTTGGGAACACATAGTTAGCGAAATTGTTACTAAAGTTTTGAACAAACTTTACAATTTGATAAATTATTTAGTTAGTATTTTAATAAAAAATATTACAATTACCCTACATAGAATTGTATTTTGCTATGGATCAATTTAAAATGGTCCAAAATCAGGTATAGAAGCTCCACAATTTTTTATAATTATTCAACATTTACGAAAAATAATGAATAAATACTTATGGCATGTAACAGTAGATAAATGCCTATCATAAAACACAATAACGATTTAATTTACAAAGTTTTTCTAAATTTTAAAACCCTCCAAATATGAGTGTGCCAATTTTGGTACAATGGCCACGAATAAGGTAAAATCATAAAGACTATCATAACATGAGAGAAAATCTATTTTTTTTATGATTAATTGAAAATATAAGAACAATCATTGAATATAGTTATGATTGAATGATTAGAATATAACTAAAAAAACTTAGCTTAGATCCCTAGCGGGGTAGTCAGAGAGAACGGAGCGCCAAACGCTACCGTCTCTTCATACCTCTTTCACCTCGGCCACTGTCACCAACCTCTTCTTACATGCTACTACTACTAGGGGGGCAGTCATGCTTTTTACTCAACTTTCTTCCAGTATCTTTGATACTATGTTTTCGAAGGTAAACCGAGGTCTCCCCTTACTTCTCTTATCGCTCACTTTTCTGTCATAAATCTTTTTTGCTATTCTTTCATCACTCATTAATTCGACTTGCCCAAACCAGCTGAGCACGTTCTTCTTCATTCTCACCGGGACATCCTCGCTAAAACCCGCCCTTCTGTATATTCTCCTCATCGTTGATTCGATTCTCTAAGCTGACTCAGCATATCCTAGACTAAGACATCGCATCTCCATGGCGCTTATCTTGCTTAGTATTTGAATTGACCATTATTTTCTCAGAGTCTAGGACTCTTTATTCATGACTTTAATAGGATATCTTTCATATTACCCTGATTTCAGTATATGTATATAGCAAAAGTTAATACTTACAATGAAGAGTAAAATAATATTATCTATTGTAATTTGGTGAATATGTTCCCTGAACTACTCAAGAACTCATAAAGAAGCCACTAATCATAGTACAGAATTCTAGTTGACTCTAATTGAAATATTCGGATTAGAAGAAGCCAGTCCCCTAGTATTAAGTCATTTTCCGTCAAATTTTAGAAGCATTGCGTTTTGAGTGGTGAAATTCAACACCGTCCTTTGCCTCTTCACCAGAGGGAAGAAATGGAAATTAAATATTTCATTTCCTCGAGTGGCAATCGAACCCATAACCTGTCACTTAGTCACAAGCTTGTGCCTCTGCACCACGACATGCCTCAAGAATAACATGATACTGGATGATTTTTTTTTTTCAGCTTCATGCTGTATCCCGCACACAGCAGGGTAGGCAGAGGGAAACTAGTTTAAGTCCGTTCCCCACTTTCTGCCGAATTCTGGAGGCATTGCGTGTTGAGTGGCAGAACTCAACGCCGCGCTTAACCTCGACACCATAGCGAAGAAAATGGAAATATAAATTTAAGTAAATATTTCATCTCCTCGAGTGGGGATCGAACCCACAACCAGTCGGTTTTACAGTCACACCTCGTGTCACTACGCCACGACTGGCCTCTGAATGATTTAAATTTAAATACAAAATTTAAATATCTTGCTTTTTGCGACGTACCTGGGCTGGGTGTAGGTCTAAAAAATATTATTTCTATGAATTAAAGGCTTGTAGCTCCACTTTCTTTCTTCAGTCGTTGCGTTGACCGTGACGCGGTTGGCGATTTGTCTCATTGTAAGAGATGAGCGAAAAACTTAATGTTCTACTAATTGCAATATCAGTATTTGGTCAAAATAAAAGTTCCTAGAAGCCGTCGTGACACAGGGGCTCAAGGGTATGACTGTAACGTGACGATTTTGGGCTCCATCCTTATCGGAGGGAATGAACTATTATTTCTTAATATTTTCATTTCTTCGCTTTGGGAATAAGGCCACTCAATACGAAATGTCACGAAAAATTCAGCAAAAAATAGGAAATGGATTGTCTTAACACTAGGTTCCCTCTGCCTATCCTGCTGTAAGCGTGATACAACGTGAAGCTGATTAATTCGTTTTTTTTTATAAAAGTTCTCAAGTTCATCACAATAAGAAGAAGGTAAATAATAACGACAACAAATTATGTGAAAACTCGGATTTTCAAATTTTGTTATACGTTTAGAAATGATCTAATGAAAAATTGGAAAAACGTGAAGCTAAACCTAAAACTTAGCTTAAATAACATTTTACCACTTTTTAAATACATTATAACATTATAGTGACAATAATTATTTGTAAATGTCTTGAACTTTTCAACCAATATTGATCCAATATTTCAGGTAACATTCGCAATTCAAACTGGGTTTTCCTTTTTGTCTTTTTAAACAAGGCTATTAAAGACGACGCGACGACATGTGCTGTGTAGTGAATCCCACCTGGTGCTTTATATAGCCTCCTTATGATCTTAATATACTGGTTTATTGGCAGGAAACATATTTTGTGAAATAATTCAAATGAAATTAACACTAAGAACAAACACCAAAGTTTTATTTATTATAAATTATCTTAAATAAGTTTTGTATAAGCCTTATGAAATTTATTCAATAATATTTTTATGCATCATGACTCAAAATTGCTTAAAATAAAGAAACAAGCTATAAATATATAAATGAAAATCCTTTGAAATTAATCTGGATTCTTCTTTATAATATATCAGATAGTACAAAATTAAGCAAAGATGCCTTAGTGATGTAGCATGAGATATTCTTCTTCTTAAAGAGTGTTCTCAATAAAAAATCGTAATTAATACACATGTTTTTATTAACTATAACAAAATAAGTTATTATTATAACAACATTTTAAATATTAATTTACTAATATCACAATAATTATAGGCGGTTTTCTTAAATAAAAGCTTAAAAGTTTATAAATAATATAAAATTATAACACAAAATAATAGAAAAACACATTATCGAAATTCAGTTAAATCGCATCACATTCACCATCAATCAGTCTGAGAAAAATCGCTGAATGAGTGGCGGAACTCTGCCCCGCGCTATTACCCGGTTTTATTATTTTTTAATTTTAAATTAAATAATAAGTTAACACGTTTGAAATTAACACATGAACAGGTACGTAGAGTTTGACACAGCTTCGCCCGATGATAACCACAGAGTGAAGCAAAGCTCAAATAAAACTGGTTGTACGACACTAGTCTTAGGTTCATCCCTTAGCCTTTTATCTGAAAGAAAACAATAAAGTCATATAAATTCAACTATTTAATACGTACCATAAATTGAAATTTAAAAAATATATATAAATTTTATAATTTTTAAATTCTAATCTTGTCTTTTTTTTCGAAATGTAAAAGGAAAGTGTTTCTTTTTAGATTCCAAACTCTTTCTCCATTTATATTTGAGACTAGCCGTGGCGCAGTGGCACAAGCGTGTAACTATAAACGCGACAGGTTGTGGATTCGATTTCCATTCGAGGATATTAAATATTTTCATTTCTTCTTATGTCAAGGTAAGTTAACGTTATGTACAAGTAGTACCGCCACTCAACACGCTACGCCACCAAAATTTAGCAAAAATCATTGAATGGAAGAATCTCATTCAAAATCAATTTAAATCTTGTATTTTTCTAAGATATGCTCAATGTAGAGAATGTATTTTACACTTACCAGCTTCTTGACAGGATTACATCGCTTTAAACGACGTTTGTAACCAACAGGGCATTTATGGATATTTAGAACGCCTCCTTCATCGCTTGTGCCAGAAACTGCTTTATCACTATACGCTGGCTTGCTCTCTACGAAACTCTGTATCAGAATGCTGAGGATGCAGAGTACGACGATACACTTCACAGCCTTCATCATGATTGTGTCGTTGATAGAGATGATGAATAGAGATATATTTAATAACCACTTATTAACTTAGACGCGAGACTTGTGTTCGAAGTGAGCTCCAATACATTAATTACATATAGAAGGATATAAGGAAAACGGTCTTATTTATGCACCGTCCGGTTGAGTACTGTAGCTCAAGCACGAAAAACTATCGAAAAAGTATTCGTATCGTCATCGAGAGCAATTTGTATAGGAATTGAACAGCGCCCCTACCGCGCGTAAAGGGAACTAACTCATGCCAGCACGAACCATTTTAATCATGTTTCGTATCGTCTTACGTTCGAATGTGTCGATAGTTGAACGCAGTAAACAACAATTGGTAGCACGAAGGCCCATTTTGACATACG
>JAATLQ010014624.1:4595-28771 GCA_013421005.1 Heliconius erato x Heliconius himera | reverse complement strand
GATGTGCGGCGTAACGCGGTCTGACCGCATACGCAACACATTCATTCGAGGTAGTCTTGGAGTCCGTGACGTAGCGGATAAGCTCCAAGAGCGTCGCCTGAGATGGTTTATTCACGTTACGCGCCGGCCTAGGAACTATGTCGGATGCAAGTGCCTTGCTATGTCAGTCCCTGGAGTGAGACCTCTCGGACGCCCAAGGAAGCGCTGGTTGGATGTCGTGAAGCAGGACATGAGAGCTAATGGTCTAACCACCGAGGACGCAAAAGACCGTGCAAAGTGGAGTAGGTTAAGTAGGAAGGCAGACCCTGGCAAAAGCCGGGACTAATGCCAGGAAAAAGAAGAAGATACTTTCGTATCAGTATAAAATATTTGTGACAAATATGTATGAAAAATAAAAAAATCGTTCATTGGATAATTTTAAACGTTGTACCTACATATTTCTGACGACAAAAAATAATTCCGCACATTACTTAAAAAATAACGAGGAAACTAAGCATTCCTTTGGGAGGTGATTGAACCAGTAAGAAATTTTCCACAGTAATATTAGAATTTGATTTATACGGATTTTTATATTAAAAGATATTCTGGTTTAGAATATTTAAATATAAAGTGTCCATGACAACGACGACATTGACCAAATATTTAAGATTTTAAGTCACGTATTTTTGTAAGTTGCGATGAATATTTGGACAGACGTGGAGTACTTTATACAAGAAAGCAAATAGTCCATTATCATCTATTTGGAGTTCCAACTAATTATGTATATTGACATAGACATATAAAAATTGCTGTCGAACATTTTTTATTGACTCTTTTTACGTGTATGAGTTTTGAATCCATAATTTATTTAATTTAAATTAAGCTAAGCTTTGGATCTCGTCATATTGAAATATGTTTGTTTATCACAAGCATTCAACGCTTTGATCTGAAACGTAAGTAGGTAGATATGAATATTAAACCAAAGCTAAATACCATGGATATATATTTAAATAAATATTTACATACATTAATATCTATGCTGTTGTTAATCAAACTTTAAAGTTAGATTTTCTCTTAAGGCTATAAAAAAAATAATTTAAGTGATTGAATTAAAAAATGTAAGTATACAATAATTTAGTAAAAAATCCCCTATATTTCGTGTGCAAAAATATATTTTTTTAGTTTATAAGTTAATTGTTCACAATATAAAGTGAGTGTATATATTTTGTTTTTTTCACACAAACCAACATGTTGAACGTAACAAACACTCGCTGAAAATGAAAATATAGCTCGGAAACCAATTACCGGAACTTTTTATTTAAAAAGAATAAATGGAGAATAACGTTTTTCACAGCACACGGTAGTACCTATTCCATTGGAAAATAAAAAGTCAACAAAATAACAATTCAGGTGGGATGATTTTTTGATTGTATTAGTGTCGTAGTGTTAACAAGTGCCAACAGCTGTGAAATAGGTTTATTATATTCAGTTAAAATCCTAATTTAATCATTCGTTTGTTTTCTTTATTTATTTATTTTTTGTTTTATTTGATTTCAATGTAAGGGAATCTAACAAAAATATCTAATTAATCACGAGCATTTCTTTAGTATTAGATTAGATTGTCAATAGTACAAAAAAAATAGATTAGGGGCAAGATAGATTTATATGGCAAATAATTCTGTTTTATACGTACGGTGCGTATTTCCAAGTAAATCAAACATAAAATTAGGTTATTTTACAAATTTCTTTATTAAAAATTTATTAAATATATAATGTAAAACAAATTGAAAGCAATTTTAAAAAATATTTACTATTATAAAATATTTGTTTTAGGAACATATAGCAACCATGTCTGCCTTGTTATACATAACATTTTTAAGTAATGTCTCTATAAAATAAAGTTTTAAAGTATTTTTTTGTACTCGTTGTATTCCGCATATGTCAGCGTAGACAGAGGGAACCTAGTGTTAAGATATTCAGTTCCCATTAAGACACTTCCGTTTCCCATTTTCCTGCCATCTTAAAAACGAGTATTAATCGGCCCGAGGAACACGTCATAATTATTATGTTCAAAGTGTGTGAATTCACAATGATAAAAAAATAGTATATCTATCTTTCATAAAAAAAGGGTTAAGTCGGACTCGTCCAACGAGGGTTCCGTACCAATTTATATAGGTCATCGGAAAGAACAACTTATAAAATTGACAAACTTAACTTTGCACTTATTTTGTATGAAATGAACTACAACTATGAGTATACTTTGTGATGATGATGATGATTTTTATGAAAAATCAATCATTTTTTACTTTATTTGAATAAAGTAAATTCTCAATTCGTGCCAAATTTCATAACTTAACTTCACGAGAAGTACCCAATAGGTTTTGATTACGCGACGAATTTCATACAAAACGCACCAAAACGATGACGATCGGCGACGAACGACGTATCTTTTGATTGACTTAACTTAGAGGCTTGAATTTTTTCTGTGCTCCAAAGGAATCGTAGATTTGAGTACTTGATATTAATTTTAGTTTAATACCTCGACGCGATCTCGAGATAAATGGCCTGGACAGATCGACATACGGATATTCCGTTCCGTTTATGCCTTTTGAGGCACGAAACCAAAAAAATATATAATAGATAGGATGTTTCTAGTTTCAATTAATTATGATTGCTAATAGATAATAAGGTAGCAATAAGTTCAACATAATCATATCGTTACACCGGTACTTATGTAACATAATGGTTCTTTGTCCATCATAGTATTTAATATTCTAATGACTTTTTTTAATTAATAGCTTCTACGTTTTTTTGCTTTATATCACTGTTATTACAAAATAACATATTTTAATAGCAACATACAATTTTAATATCACTTAAATTGTGTTTACATTGTTTTGATTGTTGATGACGTTACGAATATAACTTAAGCAAATTTATTTTTAAACATTTTTTAAAGTGTTATTCCACACTTAGGAAAGAAATATACTTATTTAGAAAACGTATAAAAATTTTGAACGTAGCGGGACTGGAACCCGCGTCTCCTGGAAACCGACCAGGCGCTCTGACCACTAAGCCATACGTTCTCATCGAGCTACGTCGAAATTTTTATACGCTTGTTACAACTTAAAAAAAAAAATCAGCTTCACGATATATCCCGCACACAGCTGGGTAGGCAGAGGGTGGAACCTAGTGTTAAGACACTCCGTTCCCCACTTTCTGCCGAATTCTGGAGGCATTGCGTGTTGAGTGGCAGAACTCAACGCCGCGCTTTACCTCGACACCAGAGCGAAGAAATGGAAATATAAATGTAAGTAAATATTTCATCTCCTTGAGTGGGGATCGAACCCACAACCAGTCGGTTTTACAGTCACACTTTGTGCCACTGCGCCACGACTGGCCTCAATCTTTTCCACAATAAATAAACAAATTTGTATATTTCATATCCTTTTTATCAGGGTAGGCAGAGGGAACCTTACCCCAGGGCACCCTGAAAGCGACGGTGGCCCGCAAAAGGCGGGCCTTCCACTGAGGCGTCGTAGTAGTATGCGCGAGCGATCCTGCGGCGTCTCATTCTGGTGGAGAGGGTTTTTGCTGGGTTTTAGTGGGTAGGATCGGTTTCACCGGTGAGTCCCACAGTACCGCTCATCCGTAAGGCATTAGCTTTCCGTATGAGCGGTCTGCGTAAATGCATTTCGCAGCGATATAAAAAAAAAAAAAAACACCAGAATGAATACATTAAAATATTAAATATTTCATTTCCTAGAGCGGGAAAGAACCTACAACCTGTCGCGTGTACAGCCGCACGCTAGTGGACGGTTGGGTTTTAACTAATTTGTTAAAATAAATAAATATTAAAAGATTGAATATAATATTCATCATTAAATATTTAAAAACTTTAAAATCACACTTGTAATATTAATATTAACTAGAGAAAAAATGTAAATATACATAAAAATACGTAATTTTTTTGTATATTTACATTATAATTTGAAAAATTGAGATATTGCGTGTTAAACTCTTATTAAAATTATGAGAAAGATAACTGGAACTATATTGTATTCTGATTTGATTGTGTTTGCTGCGGATTGTCCTAAATAAAACCTACTTACTTGAATATAAGTGGAAAATAATGATCATTTAGAATAAAAAAATGAATTCCTCGGGAGCGTGTTTCGTGCTTTTGTCGTTTCGCTCGTCAGAATCTGTATCTTTCGCTCAATGTAATGGTAAAAAAAACTTTTTAAGGAGAAAGGCTAAAAGAAAATATCATGCGTTCTTAAATTGAAAGTAAATAGAGAAATATATTTTAATAAATTTTATAATATTTATTCAAGACAAAAACAAACAGAAAACATTATATCTGTATATAATTACTTATATCTTCTTTCCAGCAATGCTGGCAACTAGTTAATGCCATTTTTTAGATTATGAATACTTTATTTCTAGAGGCAAAAAAATCAACTACTGCTTGGTTGACAACGACTTTAGTATCGTGTCTTATAAAAACTTTTCCAAAGAGTAATAATTTTTTATCATCAGTTATCATTCGGTCCAAGAAAGATTCGTTTTTGTACTGGCAAGTATTATTAAATTTTTTCTCACTTAACTAATTCCGGATTCCGGAGTTCTACGTACTTCCTATGCCATTTCCGATGTTGTCATAATCTAATGTCATCAAAAATCGATTAAAAATGGCCGCCCTAATCGTAGATTGTTACTGAGGTCAAAATCAAATGTATCAAATTTTACAAACCAACTTCTGCAGGTTCTATCAGGAACTGCATCTACGCTAAAAACTTTTACTATATTTTGACCCACTTCTATAGTATGTTTCCCTATTTAATTTTGTGCAAAATAACTTTGTCGGTAGCCATATTTTCATTATTGCATCTCACTTAATAAAGACATGAGACGTCTTTATTTCAGTTTCTTTATAAGAGTACTTCTTCATAAATAATATCATATAGTTATAAATTTACATGTGTTTGTGTCTTAAATCAACGTTTGTTTGTGGCTTGAAATTTGAAGAGCCACAATTGGATATAACTTTCCGTTAGTACCATTTTATTGTCATTGCTGAAAAAAAATTGTAAGAGTTTTATAATTCTGTTTTATATCATACTAGTTGTCTAGTATGTTATAAAATAAAATATGTAAGTATAAAAACAATAGATCAGATCACATAATAATTGAGGCCGTAGCGAGGCACCTGACTGTAATCACGACGATTTTCTTAACAGTGGGTTCCATATCTGCCTACTCTGCTTTACGGGACTGTATCCTGCGAATAGCATAGTAGGCAGAGGTGCGACCTAAGAAAATATATTATTATTATACATAAAATAAATAAAAAATACCTAGTGTTAAGACACTCCGTTCCTCATTTTCCGCCCAATTCTAGAAGCATTGCATGTTGAATTGAGTTAAGGCGAAACTCAACGCCGCGCTTTGCCTAGGCATAAGAGTAAAGAAATAAAAAAAAAAAAAAAATCCTCGAGTGGTTATCGAACCCACAACCAGTAGACGTTTACAGTCACACTTTGTGCCCCTGTGAAACGACTGGCTTCTATATTATATATATATAAATTAAAATGTATATTGTGCGTATAAATGGAGACGTACTCATGACTTTTACGATGTCTATAATATAACGTCTAAATGTCTAATGAACTATACTTGATAATAGCACAATGTTGCCAAAATGTATCTAGGAAAGACCGCCAACAAGCAATGAGTGGCCCAGTGCTTACTTAAATCTTTTTATGATATCTCTCATACCGTTACAAATCGTATATGGATTTTATACTATTTTTATTATTATATTTTTTTATATAATATGAAGCCAGTCGTGGCGCAGGGGCACAAGCGTATGACTGTAAACGCAACAGGTTGTGGGTTCGATTCCTATCTGAGGAAATGAAAGTGTCGAGGTAAAGCGTGGCGTTGTGTTCCGACAGTCAGGCAGCAATGCCTCCAGAACTCGGCGGAAAGTGGGAAGCGGTGTCTCTTAACACTAGACTCATTTTGCCTACTCTGCTTCAAGTGGAATACAGCGTAAAGCTGAAAAATAAAACTTATTAATTATGATGAATCTTGTAACTCGTATAGTTTTTACGTTTTTATTAACCATAATTATAGCAAATTATATGTTGCGTTAAGTGTATGACTATAGGTCATGGAAATTTACTATACGTTGATGCTTCTATCATAATTGCTAGTATTTAATCAAACTGTGAGGCAAAAAGTATACAATAATAAATATCTTAGTAAAAAAATCTATTAAAACTACTATACTAGAGGCAATTGTGGTGCAGTAAAACAGCATTTGATTGCAACAGTTTGAAAAAAATTCTATATTCAAATATATTTTTACAAGCACTTTTGAATCAAGTCAAACGAACATAACGGTATCACCATATTAAAGGACAGTTCTGATACAAAATAAGACATTTAATTCACTAGACAGTGTAAAAGGAATAAAAAAATATGTACTCTTGACGTCAACAAGATACGTGATACAAAACTGAAGGTCTTCAATCTGACTTCCGCGCATGGAATATTTTTGTTTCAACTATACGAAGCATAGTGTTAACACTAATTGAAAAAGACATTCATATCAACTTAAACATTTACAAGTACGAATATTTAGTAAAAAGATTTATCTATACATATAGTAAAAATATGTTTTCTGTACATTTAGTATTTTTGACTGAAATGGATAGAGGAACACTTAAAAAGAATAATAGAAAGCAAAAAAAAATAAGAAAATTGGTGTGTCTGTCTGTCCGTATGTATGATCACGCTTGTCTCGGAAAGTACTGCACCGATTTAGTTAAAACTTTCACCATTTTTTTTTGTCCCTCTCAGGAGTTCTATATATAGAATTTTTCCACTCTTCTTCTATTAAATCCACTCAATTGGGCATGTGAAATAAATATAATCTACACATATAATAAAATTGTAACTGATTGCTGTCTGTAGATGGAAGATATCTGAGATAGATTTTTTCTTTTCCTACATATAAATATTACGTTCGTATTTTTGTTTTGTTTTGTCCGTTGGTTTGTTTGTTTGTCTTTACCTTTTTTACACGCTTTACCTCAGAAACGACTTACCCGTTTTAAATGTAGTCGCCACTGTCTAAACTGGCTTAATGAATTGGTCAAAACTTTAGTTTTCATTGTACAGATATCTACTATAACTAATTTATAATAATGATAATGTTAATAGACACAAAATAGAAATAAATATTTAGCACAAGCAGGCAAAGCCGTAGGCAGGTCGCTAGACTATAATATAATAAAAAAGTAAATAAGGTGTCTGTATATTAAATGTTTTTATACTAAATTGTGGTAAAACAAGGCACGGCGTTGGCTTCCGCCTCTCAACGTCTTGAAATCTTAAGTCTTATGTTTAGCTCATTAAATATGCTTACATATTTTTTACAAAAAGTACAGTTTATATTTTTTATTTCACAATATACAAAACATTTGCAATAACGTTATCCTGTTACAATAAAAATGTTCCATGTCATTACAAAATCATTCAGAACGGTCATTAGTAATACATAAGTACTTCCCGAGTGAGCCAATGTTGGACGTCACTTAGCTTGTAACACCTTTGGCTTGGCGTTGGCTAATCCAATGTCTAACAATAAATGTACTACATAAATATTTATATCGAATTAGTCATGTTGAATAAATTTTATGACTTTTCCGCCACTGTTTACGTATGAATATTAAAAAAATCAAATCAAATTAAAATGCCGCACACAGCAGGGTAGGCAGAATAAACCTAGTGTTAAGACACTCCGTTCCCCAATTTCTGTCGAATTCTGGAGGCATTGCGTGTTGAGTGGCAGAACTCAACGCCGCGCTTAACCTCGAAACCAGAAGATATGGAAATATAAATTTAAGTAAATGTTTCATCTCCTCGAGTGGGGATCGAACCCACAACCAGTCGGTTTTACAGTCACACTTAATATGTATTTAAAACTTTTTTTTGTTGACTTGCTTGTAGAGTCAAGTTCAATAACCCATTCTTTTTTATGCCTTTCGCTCATTATAATAACACATTAGACGTAGCTGGGAAGGCAAATTGGGCATAATAATATATCATATTTTGTTAAAATTAAACCGCAAAAACATTTATTATTGTATAGTTCTTATATTATTATGATCATATATTAGAGGTCAGTTATGACGCAGCGGCACGAGGTGTGACTGTAAAACCAACTGGTTGTGGGTTCGATCCCCACTCGAGGAGATGAAATATTTACTTAAATTTATATTTCCATTTCTTCGCTCTGGTGTCGAGGTTAAGCGCGGCGTTGAGTTCTGCCACTCAACACGCAATGCCTCCAGAATTCGGCAAAAAGTGGGGAACGGAGTGTCTTAAACACTGGGTTCCCTCTGCCTACCCTGCTGTGTGCGGGATACAGCGTGAAGCTGATTGATTTGATTTATTTATTTTTTATCGTATATTAGTTATATATGTAAGTTGTTACATAGGAATAACACTTTAATATGTTTAAAAATATTTTAAATAAAAATAGTTTTCTTTCTTGCCAAACGATTATTCTAGGCATCTTTGCGTAGCGGAAATTTGTAAAAATCTCCCTACAGAGATGCTCACATCATAAATAGGCTCTAACAAACGTATCAGAATTTCGACGTAGCTCAATGAGAACATATGGCTTAGTCGGTCAGAGTGAGCGCTTGGACGGTTTCCAAAGAGGCGCGGATTCAAATCCTGCTACTTTCATACGTTTTCTTAATAAGAGTGATTAAGTGATTTTGCCACATGTAGTTCCCCCTAACTACTCTACTGCAGAGTGCGAGATGCAGCGGGAAGCGGATTTATTTTATTTTGATTTAAAGCTACAACTGTTGCGCAAATGTAATTGTCAAAGCCATGTCAAATTCATTAAGTTTAAGTACGTACTCTCGTATAATTTATGTCTTATAAATAGAATAACATCTTTATACCATTAAAAGTTTGTTATTTTAAGTGACGGGAAATATAAAACTTATTTTATTATAGGTTTGGTACTAAACTTTATTCATATTTATAGCTGACTGATTTTCATTCTATACTATAATTATTTCTATAATTACTTTATAAAATTAAATATTCTAAATTGATAAGATTTTTAAAAATATTCCAGACTTTTCTTGACAGTTCCCGTTGACAAATGTATGGAATCATTAATTTTAATTTATTATTTCTTTTTTTAACAAATATTATTTAGTAAATATAATTTAATTATAGAATTTAAAAAAGGAGTTATGCATTTATAAACTTATAGTATGATTAAAGTTTTATACAGAAAAAATATACCCCTACAAAAAGTAAATTCAGTGTTACTTAGATTAAAAATTAAAATAATTTATATAGATACAAAATGACTTACTTGACTGAGTATAAAACGTATAACTAACATATTCTGTCAACTTTAAGTACTTATACGAGTATTCAATTGTAGTTATATTGAATCCTTTTTTTATCCGTGTATGTATATGTTAATATATTTATTTCAATATTTCTCGTTGAAACTTAGCATAGAAAACAATGACATTATACTCGTATGTATGTTTTTTGCTTAAAAAAATATTATACGACGCTTGAACATTACAACGGTGTTATGTGAATAAAAATATTATTTAAATACTTATGAATCTTTTACTATTAGATAGAAATCAAGACGAAGTCCATATGAGAAATAGTTACATTTTCAAAATCTTCTATTCTACTAGTTTTCAATTATAATTATTTTGAATGATTTAAATTTATATATAAAATAGTAACTTAAATCGCATGATCATTTGTTCTGTTGAATATTATATAACGATCAATTTATTATACACCAAATAAATACGTTGCGAATACAAACATCAGTGCAGGTGGAATTATTTAACATTGTAATTTACGGAAAATCCCGCTCAATAATTAAGTGAGATTATTAACTCCGTACATAATATATACGGATTTAAAACTTATGTTATGTTTTTTTGTGACATTAGCGTACTGTTTGCAACGAATGTACGTTATTTCATCATATTATATCATATTTATATTTTATATTATGAATAATTTGATAACAAAAGGCCTCTACATATAAAAGTAATAATTTTTGAGCAACAAAAATATGCTAAGTAAAAAATACGCGATATAAACATAATATTATAATTTATACAATAATATAAAAAAAAATATTTCACATTTTTTTTAATACTTAAAATATTTTTTATGTTGATGGTAGTCCAACTTTATATAAGCATCGGTGATATGTAATTTAAGCCTTTATATACATATATGTTTATGTAATTAATAATAATTATATTGTTTTTATTGCAGGCACCTCAGTTCATCTCTTTCAAAGATGGAAAACTAGGAGTCAACTTTGGCGGCTACCATGCTGGCGTCGGTATTGGTGGTCTGTTAGGTAATCCAATATTTTTATCTATGCATATAGTTATACAAGTATATTTTTGAAGCTTGCACAGAAAACAACGACATTATACTGTTTTTGTTTTTATTTTAAAGAAAATATTACACAAGCTGTAAATCTAAAACATTACAACGGTTTTAAAAGTATAAAACCATGATTTACTTACTCACAATTATTTTACGATTAGGTAGAAATTGAGAAAATTGTACATAGTATATCATATATATCAGAAATTAGTTAAATTTATGGGTCACTTGCATTTTCGGGACCTCCCAATCTTACGCTGAATACGTATTAGTATATACCTACACTAAACATAAAAAGTACAAAAAAAACTTCGCCACAATTCTTAGATACATTCATATTACTAACTCAGATGTCTTCACGCTACATGCAATTACGAAACGCTGCCCTTTTACGCGCAAAGAACATAACCATAACAAGATGTAATCTCATAATTATATATTGTGTAATAACTTTTAAAATACCGCAATAAACGAGATATGTTGCATTTCATCCTCTAGAAGCACAAGGTGAAATATAAATAATATAAATTAAAGGCTTTCTCGTGTTTTTTTAAATAATAACTTAATAATAAATTAACTAAAAAATTTGTTACACCACTAACACTATGTCAGTGAAAGATTCACCTTAGTTTATAAGAAGCCTTATGTAAATAATATTCATAAATATGTAAGTATAGTATATGGTCTTGTATATATATATACATCGATGGTTGAAAGGCCATTTGGTCTAAGCGCGATTTTAGGAAGTTATTAGGAACAACACCAGAGCCTTAAGCACTTATTTAGAAAACGTATAAAATTTGAACGCAGCGGGACTCGAACCCACGCCTCCTGGAAACCGACCAGGAGCTGGTCGGTTTCCAGGAGGCGCGGATTCGAGTTCAAATTTTTATACGTTATCTAAATAAGTATTTTTCTTTCCTAAGTGTGGAATAACACTTTAAAAATGTTTAAAATAAGTACTTAAGCATACTGATGTCTTGTTCACGTTGAACATAATTTAGCTAAATAATACTTGAAATATTTTTTTAGAACACAGCAGGGTAAGCAGGAGGAACCTAATGTTAGACACTCCGTTCACCATTTTCGCGACTTCAAAATTAACAAGTAACTGTAGGGTTCAAGCGCCAAAAAATGCTTTGAAAAATTATGAAACTGAGCTAAAAAAATGAAAACGCAGAAAAAAGCACTGATTTCAAATATGTACAATTAACCTTTCAACTGTCGATATTATAAGCGCCAATTTAAAAAAAAATACGTAAAAAACGGCACAGGCGATTGTGAGCCTGTGGAAGTTATTTTTGCTAATAAAGAAAAATATAGGTGCAGATATATAAGAAATATCTTTCCACTTGAATGAAGCAAAATAACATACTTTGTATACCTATTACTTATTTATATATTACTTTCTATAACATTTCAATGGTAATGTAAGCAGGTGGAGCTGGAGGAGCTGGAGGCTTATACGCTGAAGCTGGCACTCCTACTGGTCAATCTGCAAGAGCAGGACTTGGAGGATCAGTGAGCGAAAACGGAGGCGCAGCAGGTTTGTACAATAAATTATCTAGAAATATTTAATGTTATGAATGTGGTGATTATTTTTTTCCGTAATTATCCAAAAATAAGGGGTCGTTGTGGCGCAAGGGCACAAGTGTGTGAATCTAACATGACGATTGTGGGTTCGATCCTCAGCTGAGGGAATGAATTATTAATAAATAATATTTTAATTTCTTCTCTCTGGCACCAAGGCATAAACTCTGAGTTATGTCTTGGTGCCAGAGAGAAGAAACGAATGAAGCTAGAAAAAATCGGCGGATAGTAGAGAACAGAGTGTGTTCCCTCTGAATACCCTGCCGTGTGCGGCGTCAGCCTCACGCTGATTTATAAAAATAAACATAGTGAATATAATGGTAAAATATATTGCTCATTTTTCGCCTATTTTTACGTTTTGGTTAGAAGAACTAAACATCACTCAAGTGATCGAAGGAATAAAAATACCTAGTAGTATATTTTTTTAGTTTTTTATTTTGGAAATTTAATCATTGCTTACAAAATAATTCAGATACTTTCAAACCACATTACGATAACTTCAAACGTACATTGACGTCATTATAAATTCTAAAGGGCGTAATTAACAGCTACAAATGTGTGTATAGCACATCTCTTAGTATATATGTATATATGCATGTCCAATTGTCCACGTATTTTGATATATGCACTTAGAAAAAAATACTTTTGACATCACAGGTGGACTTTATGCAGGAGCTACAGCCGGAGGTAATGTCAAAGCATCCGCTGGTCTTGCTGGTGGAGTGGGAGCTGAGCACTCAGCGGGAGCAGGATATGCTTCAGCACAAGCTGGACATAATTACGCAGCATCTGGAATGGTAGGTAGTCTAAGCGACATTCACAAAAGGCGAAAGGAAGAAAGGCAAAGAAGAAAGGAAGCCAAGCGAGCTCATCAAAAGAAAATTCTGATGTTTTAATATAATAATAAAACATACAATACAACTGGACGAAATTTGTCTTATTAATGAAATCATTAAAAATTATAAAGATAGTAGTAGTAGTACATAATAGATTTTATGTAGGTATCATTTAGTTTATGAAATAAAATTTTAACTTTATTATATATTTTTTTTATTTTCTATATAAATGAAAAAAACATCTTTTGCCAATCGATGAGACAAGGTAAAGATAAGTTGCAAAATATGCAATGTGCATGTTTAACAGTGAGTTAACTAATTAGCCTAAATAAGTCACTCTATTTGACTACACAATGCATGAGAATGACCAATAGCTTGTTGTTCACCGCATTGTCACAAAAGGAATGTTCGCTTCACTATCATAATATATTGTAATATCATAATAGTATCATTTGTAGTACCAAATAGTATCATGTAGTACCATATAACATCATTTTGTATCATAGAGTGTAACAGTGTCACGTAGAGTCATTTGCAATTCAATTTTAATTTATTAGCAGTATTTTTAATGACATTTTATCCTTTTAGGGAGGTGAATCGTCCATAGGAGGCGCATCAGAATTTGCCTTCTCATCTAAACATATCGTACCTCCAGTTCAACGTGTTGAAGTAGTTGAAGTAAAGCCTATTGAGAAAAAGATACATGCTGAGTTTAATGTCGATGCTTTTAATGAAGTCCAACCATTGCCTTCTCATATGGATACTGAAGTAAAAACACATATCGAAAAGAAAATTGTACATGAAAACGTACAACCAGTAATAGTTAAAGAAGTGAGTAACCTACAGGAAGTCCATATTAAATCTGGACAAAAACGGATATTAGTCTTTGACCTTCAAAGTTTTTTAGGTAGTCTAGTTAATTTTGCAATTACAAGAGGTTTAAACGCACAAATGAGGCGAAATTCTCATCATAATTATGAAATCGTATCCCAGGTTTGTTTTAGAAATCCAATGAAACAGCACGAAAGGCTTAGGAAACAGCCAAATATTTTTAATGCATTTTGTGCTAACAAGAAATATTTAACATCTTCTATATGACAGAATAATACAATATAAGAGAACTATTTTAAATTTATCTAACAATATTTCACTGTACTGAATCTACTCTTATCAAAGTACACTTTGTGCTAGCTAATGATTTCAGGTTACGTGACGTTTATAAAAAAAACTATATTTTAATTTTATAGGTATATGTGCAACCTCCACCAACTACAGTCGTTGAGAAAGAAGTTATCCATACGCATTATAAACCAAGGAGACATCATTTCCGTAAAACAGCTTTCGTCGGTGGTTATATAGGAGGGCAAGGTGACGTTGGAGCTCCTGTAGTATACAAAACTGTTGAACCACAGATTCAAAAAAGAGTAGATGTAGCAGCTGAATCATTTGCCCATGCTGATGCAGGCGCTGCGATTGAAGGGAATGTGAACGGTGGAGCTGGTGAAGGTCATTTCTACACAAAACAAGTGACATATCAAAAAAGTCCCACGTTTTTTGAAGACATACTTAACGTAAGTAACGATTTAACAAAATACTGAAATACTAGTACGTATATTATAATATAGACTGATTTTTTACCGAAATTCTTTTTCAGATTCCAATATCAACATTGAAAGCAGTGAGTAGTTTTCTAGGAAATACTGCTGCTAATACAAATATATCCGTCCAAAAAAGTGCCAGCGTACAAGCAGGTGGTTACTATTAAAATAATTCCTACACAAGATGATTTTTTTACATACTGTTTACATTACATTATTTAAATGTAAATTATTATTTTTGGTGTTTTGGTTTAAGATGATTTTTACGTTTCAGTAAAATTGCTCAAACAAAGTCATTTATAGTAAATAAAAAAATTAAAATATTAAGACTTCTCGTAATAAAAATCCCAGATCCTTTTCCTTTAGCCTTCAAGAGCCGTCAAGAGTATGAACAATCTGGTTTATTATCAGATTCAAGTGAAACAAGGGAAATAACGCTTTCATTTAAATTTCCGCAGCCGCTTTTAATTTCACGGAAAAAATATTTTTAGCTCCTTTTTACGGCCTCGCTAGCGACCTGCGGCCAAATACTGGCAGGGATAATCTTGGCATCTCCGTTTCCTTCGCAATTTTAATGATGTTTTTTTTACCTTTACAAAGTTATTAGGAAACTGTAATATTCAACTTCACAAAAAAATAAAATTTTTGATATACTATTTCGAAATATAATTTTAATTCTCTCGTATATTTTTTTTTTTTAATCTTTGCATGTGAAAATATTTAATGGAGAAAACTTCATATTGTTTATACATAGATATATAGATATATAATATATAATCATTTTTTTATTTTATTTTTTAAATAATACTACAACATTTTCAGAATCTGATTCATTAAAACATGACCCATCACTTTCATCATCTACTTCATCCGCATCATCTGCGGCTCATGTTTCAGTTGAAACACCAAATCCTTCAAAATTCATTGAAGACATATTCGCTGTAAGTTTGCATTTAAAGAATAACTAATTATAAAAACATAATTTATTTATATACATAATTATTAACTAACATTATGGGTTGTTTGTGTCATACATAAACAAGCTCTGTAAAATATTCTCGGCTTGTGTAATTCTCTTTCAAACATAAAATTCACCACACTTATTATCTTCCTTAAAATACAGCTAGCCCCTAGCTTAGGGGTTAGGAAACCAATTTAAATCCTTTCATGTAAAATTATTGTTTTAGCAGTTACTTTCTTAGTAGAAAATAAAAATACAGAATTATTACTATAAAATTATTCATTAATTTACTGGTACTTACTTTTCAGTTGTTTATATTTATATATTTTATTGTTTACTTCTTACTTTATTTTTGTATATTCTCATTATTAACATTTCAGCAAAAATGGTGAAGGATACTAACTGCTTGAATATTATTATATCATTTAATATTTCATAAATTATTTTCCTCTATGCATATATTATGCGAATCGTGAGTATGAGTAGTAAGTAGAAGTTATTTCGTGTAAGTGTAATGTGTAAATAAATGGTTTAGATAAGTACCTATTGAAATTTTAATATATTTTTTTTGGAATTTAATATAATTAATTCGACCTTAAGACGTCGAAATTGGTATAAAAGATTGTAAATATTCAATTAAAACGTATTTTATTTATATTGTATTTATGTTTTAGATACCAATTAATACATTGGGTGCAGTGAATAAATTTCTACAAAATAATGTTGGAAGGAAAACTGTTCAGGTGCGTAAAAAGTGTGTTGAATAATTTATATTAAGTAAAAAAATATATTTTCTTAAAAAAAATACTTTAAAATAATAAAAATATACGTAGAAACCTTTACTTAAATATGTTATAAATAGTAATAGTTCATTAGACAAAGAAAACGGAGTGAGAAATACTTGTGGTCGTAGTATTTACTTTCAAGCCGCTAGGGAAATAGCAAGAAACTATACATTTTATAGTAGAAAACGCTTTTGCTTAGCAAACAAAATAGAAATATGTTGAAATAATTTAGCATCTACAGCTGCATATTTAAATCCCATATGTACTTTAACTTTTACTTTGTTTTGTTTTACTTTATATAGACATTAAAATCGTCCAATGGTCAGCTTTTGACTGTAAACTACCGCGTTTACAGCTAAACGCTGAAATACGGAGCCACGTCAGCTTCAATAGCTCCCTTTCTTTCTCACTATGTTTGGATATTTGAATGACTCACAATATTTCTTTAAAACAAAACCTACGAACCTATTTGTAATATTGTGTCTTATTAGGTAGGTGAAGACGGAAGTGTCGCCGAAGGACGAGTAAGGCGTGGACCTCACGCCAGGCGGAAAGCTCACAAACAAGTCGTTATTGTTGAGGAAACACCCGTAAAACCGGAAGAATAATATTTGACTATAAATAAATTTGTGATTATAATTGTACATATGTATACTTTATGTATAAAAAATAATACTAGGTACGTTGTTTCAAAACGTAAATTATAATAAAGAAATATATATAAATATAGATCTTTTTCTTTCATACATACATATAAAGAGGTTACAAAGAAAATAATATTGGCAATGATTATAATAGGAATATAAAGTCTGCGATACAGGAAAATGTTGTTGAAATAATGAGCTTTGTTAAGCTGCCAGACTCATTTGGCTTACATCTACTGTATCCCAGTAGTTTACTATCCATATCTGTCTAATTAGCCATTTCGCTGCCTATTCGATTTCGCTAAAGTTCCAAAACCATTTCTAAACCAGTTATTACCAGCCCACATAGGAAGTAGTATTGAGTTTATTAGATGTATTTTGATGATTCAACTTTACGCCTTCGTCGTTTACTAAATTAGCTTTAATACCTAATAATAACTAATTTGTTATTATTAGATATAAAATTGAGATATATTTTGAGGAGACTCGTCTTTGATTTCAACAAACACTTTGTCGTTTGTTAAATATTATAAAACTTTATATAACAGACGACGAAAACATTGAGATTTTAACTAAAAGTTAATATATATAACTCTTAAGAGCTACAATGAACTACATAACCCACTAAGACTATACTGGGTGCAAAAACACGTCGTAAAAAAATTTGTCTCGCTGTCTGTCTGTCCATCTATCTCGTCGTTGTCTTTTGTCATGCGGATTGTTGATATTAGTATGTGTCCATTAGTATTACAAATAGCTATGAAATCTAGAGTATTTTTTGATTAGCAAAATGGAAATTTTAGAAAATTAGTCAAAATTCAAATTTGAAATCGTCATACCTCTAATCCTATAAATAAATAAAACATTGGACACACAAAGTCTCCGATCTCGTCGGAGAGACGCTCCGTAAAGCTAAGTGGTATATTTGGGAAGCATGTTCAGTAGAAAAGGAAGATACAAAATGGATGCGGAAAGGCACATTGATGCCGATAACAGGGTTAAAAGTGCCATATACAATTCATATTTACTTATTTAAGTGAAATTACATTTGTATATTTCCATTTCTTCGCTCTAGTGTCGAGGCTAAGCGCGGCGTTGAGTTCTGCCTCTCAACACGCCTACCCTGCTGTGTGTGGGATACAGCATGAAGCTGATTTATTTTATTTGTTTTTTTTACATTTCATACTTTTATTAGATTTTGTTCATAAGAGATAGATGAATTTAAAGTTTTGATTGATATGTGGAAACAAATTTATCTATCTACATATAATAAAATCCTAAAAGACTTAAATTACGATTTATTTAGTGTAATTACGGTATAGATAATTATACAAAAAAATTTAAGGAATCTTTCTAAATACATTTGAAAAATATTAATTAAATATTCGTATATCGTTAAAATACAGCAAATAGCAAAAATCTGACTATTTTGTTTTTAAACTAAAAACTATGCAACAATATAACACTGAATAACAATAGATATAAAATTCCCAAATAGACAACTTTACGCAAACTTGTGGCAAGTTTGATTAGGGTGCAATTAACTTGCCCTAGGGACGACCCAATTTAATTTTGCAAGCAGTCATCGAGTGGGATGTTTGGATATTTACGGAGATTTATACCAAGTAGTGGACGATGAAAGCTTAAACAGCGTGTGGCGTGATAAGGGTCGAAATAGTCATTAATAATGCTATACATATATGGTTAATACCATTAAGTGCAGTTTATTTTATATTAAGAGGTCATTATTGCCCATAGTTCAGGGTAAGCTCTAACTAAAACGAAAGGTAAGTAACTCTCGAATATACAAATAATGGTTTATTGCTTCATAATTCGAAGTCATTTAAACATTACATTTACATTTAAAAAAACATTACATTTACATTTAAACTATACTACATAAAACAAATTAGGTAGAGAGAGAGAACTTGGTGTTAAGACACTTCCTTTCCCGAATTCCGTCCAATTTTTAAACACCGCTAATTAATTGGCGCAACCTAACGCCATAGAGTCACGACCAATTTCAAAAATAAAAATATTTTAAATATTAATCATCACCCAAGAGAATCGAACCCACAAAGATTGCGTGTACATCGTGTGTCAGACACTGAGCTATTGCACCAACGCAATAGTTTATATAAGTCACCTACTATCACTCCCATGTCACTTTGTTTCACTGTGGAGGACGGAGCTACAACTTTCCACATTGAAGTCTAGAAATGCAACTTAGATGTATGTATGTAAGATTGTTAGTTTTATTAAATTAATGTTGTTCACACGTTTTTCTCTACAACAGCCATCATCATTACATTCTTTCTAATTTATAGTAGTTTCTAATTTATATTGTAAATATTAAAATAATTGTTTTAAGCAAAATATATACACAGTATAGGCCAGTCGTGGCGCAGGGGCACAAAATATGACTGTAAAATCAACTGGTTGTAGATTTGGTCCCCACTCAATAAATGAAATATCTATTTATTTAAATTTATATTTCTTCGCTCACTCCAAAGGGCGGCGTTGAATTGCCAATTAACACTCAACACGCAATGCCTCCAGAACTCGGCGGAAAGTGGGGACCGGAGTATCTTAACACTAGGTTCCCTCTGCCTACCCTGCTGTGTGCGGGATACAGCGTGAAGCTAATTTAATTTTTTAATTTATTGCCCATAGTTCAGGGTAAGCTCTAACTAAAACGAGCTGATTCAATTTTTTTGATTTAATATACTTAGAACTTAACTTAGAATTTGTATTATAATGAGTAAATGTCTTGTTTAAAGTAATTACGTTTATTCATATATGAGTATGTAAGTTTGTACATTAAAGCTACAGATTAACATTGGAGAAACATGGTATGTGAGCGTTTGCTCTTCAATGCAGAAAAGTTTCTGGCAGTACTGAAAGTTAAACACGTTAATTCCTTAAATAAATAAAGCGATTTCATGTTACATATTCTGTATTGACTTTTCCTTCAACTTCAAGGATTTTTTAGATATGCTTCAATATTTCTCACCTTGTCGCTGGGTAAATTCAGAAGAAATGTTGTGGAGAATAGTCGTATTTGTTATTTGAAGCAACATTTTTTTATATACGACTTCATCGAAAAATACGTAGTGCATTGCAAAATATTATAACAGAAAAATTTCAGAGAATTCTATATAAGAATTCTCTTAAATTTGAGAGTTTACTGAGAGATAGATATTTTTGTAAAAAACAATAATGGAAAATGACTAAACGTAGTGAAGGTTAGACACTGCAATTGAGGCGTTTGTGGTGCAATGAGGCTGCGCCTCTCCGCGCCTCACGCCATACACACTCGGGAGATTGATTTTTTTTTTTCATTTTTAATTATTATCATTTTAGTAGATAAGTTGTGGCATTAAGCTTCGCCATTCAAGACGCAATGTCTCAAAAATTAAGCGGAAAGTGTGGAAGATGTTGTTATTGTTCTCAGATATTTACTTTATCTAGACCAGTGATTCTCAATCTTTTTTTTTGTTGCGGCACATATTTAATGATTTCAAAATTTGGCGGCACACAAAGAAAATTTGGCGGGATACTAAGAGAAATTATTTACTACAACACACTGCATAAATAGTTTATGACAAAAATTTTAAATATACGAATTTATATTTTTGTGGATTTAAATATATATTCATGTTAAAAATATTTTTCTTTTTAAATGATATAAATTAAATTAAATAAAAAAAAATTAGCTTCACGCTGTATCCCGCACACAGCAGGGTAGGCAGAGGGAACCTAGTGTTATTACACTCCGTTCCCCACTTTCTGCCGAAGTCTGGAGGCATTGCGTGTTGAGTGGCAGAACTCAACGCCGCGCTTAACCTCGACACCAGAGCGAAGAAATGGAAATATAAATTTAAGTAAATATTTCATCTCCTCGAGTGGGGATCGAACCCACAACCAGTCGGTTTTGCAGTCACACCTCGTGCCGCTGCGCCACGACCGGCCTCAATGATATAATTTAATTATATTAAATGATATAATTTAATTATATTAACATTATTATATATTTGTAAAATTTGGCGGCACACTTTTGAAATTTGGCGGCACACAAAAGTGTCGCGGCACAGTGGTTGAGAATCACTGATCTAGACGTTAAAAAAGTGTAAAGGTATACACCTTTACACTTTTTAGTATAGGGTTTTCATTTAATGTATTACAGCTTATTGAAAATAATAAAAATATACATTAGTTTAAAATGCACTTAACACAATATATTTTATTTTTTAATGTGTACATAAAAATCGATAATGTTTGTTTTTAGTACGTTTCACTTAGAACGAAAAGTATAATATGTGTAATGCGTTTTATATCAAAAATTGTTAGCAATGATATAAGCTTCATATACCTACTTACCTAACTATATATAAATTAAATTAAACAAAAGTTATCCAGAGTGCGGGTGTGGTGGAAAATGTGTTCCGGCAAGCACCAGAGTAAATATCTCATTAAGGTTTTCACTTAAAATTTAAAACACTGTGAATATTTGCATCTGCTACAGTTAATTAAGTTATATGTAAGGAAAAATGAGGCCCCGTTTCAAAGGATTTGGCCCTGTTTATATAGGTCGCCAAAATGTGCTAATATTCTTATACTAGCGACGCGCCCGCGGCTTCGCCCGCTTCAAATACATTATATTTTATTTAATATAATGAATTACGTACGTACGTTCGTACGTTCATGTTTTATTATTCATACATATTATGTTTGCAGCGCTCTTGATTTCTTATGTGAAAGTTATTAAAACCATTGATAAAAATTAAGATAATGTAATTAAATCAAATTAAATTAAATTAAATCAGCTTCACGCCGTATCTCGCATACAGCAGGGTAGACTCTTCTTCAAATCCTCGAATATGAGTCTTCGAAATTTTATACCAATTAGTTCAGTATTTACAAAAAAGAAAATAATAATATGAAATGTTAATGTGTACTTGCACTATTTGTCGTCTTTAGTTAATATTGCTTGTTTTTTTTGTATTTAGAGTATTATTTATTTTGTTGTACTAACTAATATATCGGTAGATGTAGTTAATTACTTATAACTTTTAAAAAAGTTGTTGTTACTTTCTTTTTGTTTTAGTTTTTTCATATGTATTTATTTATATTAATATACGAATGAAATGAATGTGAATTTCTGTTTAATATATTATTAATCTAATAATGTCTTAATATTTGTACAATAATATCAATTTGAATATATTAAGGCCTACATTTCAGTAATGGATTGGTGATGGTTAAGGTTTGAAGTCGGTGCCTGCAAGGCAAAAAAGCATTAATAGAAAGCTTCTAAATATACTAAATAAAAGCAAAATATAATAATTTCAATAAAAAAAAACACCCTATACTAAATTGGCATCGGCTCCAAAATAATTTCATAATTGATACCTATATCTATATAGATAAATAATCTGTCCTTTAATACAAATTCTACTAGAATAATTAATAAGCAACTAAATTATTATTAAAAAACAATTCGCCTAGTTATTATACTAAAAAGAATATATTAAAAAAATGTTACAACTGCTTGAAAAGCAAAACTTTAAGCGCTATAAAAACTTAGCATCTATTTTTATTTCAAGAAAGGATCTGGTAAATATTAAGCCCCACCAGCCGCTGCGTTCATTCGATTAAAACGAGGACACTCAAACAAGTTCACTACAAATAACTTGGCGTGTAAAAAGTGTATTCACTTGTACAGCTTTCATGACTATGCTTCTGTATTCGGTAAGTATATAACTTAAAGCATATAGCTTAAAAGAAGACGTATTACTGTGAAATGCATTTTTTTTAAAAAGACAAGCCAAACGAGCGTACAGGTCACCTGATGGTAAGTGATCACGACCTTGTGCGGCACCAGAGGGGCTACACCACGACCATATTTACTTTCAGCAATGCTGATTCATATTAAATATTTTTAATGTGCTTAAAGTGTTAATCCATAATTAGGAAAGACACATACTTATTTAGAAAGTGTATAAAAAATTGAGCGTAGCGGAATATTGATTTTTGTACGTTTTCTAAATTCTTTTTTGCCAAATGACAATTCTAAGTATCTTTGGGTAGTAGAAATTTATAAAAATCACCCTACAGAGATTTACTAATATGATTAAAAAATTACTATGACTCTCCCTGTATAAAATCGCAGCGGCATTCCATGAAGGTAGCAAGTAGGTCTTTCCATACAAAAAAGATAGTAGGAGTATCAAAATGTAGATTACATTATGTCATAAGTCTTAGGTATCTGACACTGTTCTGAGCTGTTCACTATGCAAGGCGATGGGCATGGCAATTACACCATGAGTTAAAGGAATACTAAATAGTTTCTTCTCTTCTCTTTAACTTATTTGGAAATGTATTTTTTAATTTCATTTATTAAGTATTTTGTAGGTTTTTGCCCATTCGGAATTTTGTAAGGCAGCAATAACCTAATGTCAATTTTAAGATTCCGCCTAGCGCCTGTGACTGTAAAACCCACCGGTTGTGGGTTCTACCCCCACTCCAGGAGATGAAATATTTACTTAAATTTACATTTCGATTTCTTCGCTCTGGCGTCGAGGTAAAGCGCGGCGTTGAGTTCTGCTACTCAACACGCGAAGCCTCCAGAATTCGACAGAAAGTGGGGAACGGAGTGTCTTAACATTAGGTTCCCTCTGCCTACCCTGCTGTGTGCGGGATACAGCGTGAAGCTGATAAAAAATATAGTAAGTATTATCTCTATATATAATAAATAGATAGAAATATAAATAGTAAATGATAGTAAATGAATTTTAGCATGGTAATATTTCTGACTGATAGTAAAAGAATTTTAGCATGGAAAAATTTCAAAGCATAATGCAACTTTAAGAATTTTTATCTATATATATAAAAGGACTTGTGCTGACTGACTGAGGTAAGACGCACGCACAGCCGTAACCGCTGATGTTATAAACGTGAAATTTGGGCAGATGTTTATTTTCATATTCTGGACATCCACTAAGAAAGGATTTTGAAAAATTTTAACCCTAAAGGGATGAAATAGGGGTTGAAAGTTTGTATGGATTTTTTTTATCTGTACCGATTTTTATAAAATTTGAAATTCAGACTCTTAAAAATATTTCATTGAACACGTGTTTCATGGTTTTTTAGAATTCACCTCCTAAAGGTGCAAATAAGGGGTTGAAAGTTTATATGGAAAAATCTTTAAATCACCACCGATTTTTATAAAAAAAATAATTCAGACTGTTAAAAATATTTTATTGAACACATGTTTCGTGGTTTTTTTAGAATTCAAATCGTCC
>JAATLQ010014621.1:16179-52217 GCA_013421005.1 Heliconius erato x Heliconius himera | reverse complement strand
TGCCCTACCGGCGCGCTCCTGGCGGGTGCTGCCCGGTTAGCGCGCTCGCGGCGGCGTGCAGCGGTCGCGCTCCTGGTGGGTATTGCCCGGTTGGCGCGCTCGCGGCAGCGTGCAGCCGTCGCGCTCCTGGCGGGTGCTGCCCGGTTGGCGCGCTCCTGGCGGGTGCTGCCCGGTTGGCGCGCTCCTGGCGGGTGCTGCCCGGTTGGCGCGCTCCTGGCGGGTGCTGCCCTACTAGTGTGCTCCTAGGGGGTGCTGCCCTACCGGCGCGCTCCTGGCGGGTGCTGCCCGGTTAGCGCGCTCGCGGCGGCGTGCAGCGGTCGCGCTCCTGGTGGGTATTGCTCGGTTGGCGCGCTCGCGGCAGCGTGCAGCCGTCGCGCTCCTGGCGGGTGCTACCCGGTTGGCGCGCTCGCGGCGGCGTACAGCGGTCGCGCTCTTAGTGGGTGCTACCCGGTTGGCGCGCTCCTGGCGGGTGCTGCCCTACTGGCACGCTCCTGGCGGGTGCTGCCCTACTGGCGTGCTCCTGGTGGCGTGCAGCGGTCGCGCTCCTGTCCATAGTTCGATCAAACACGGCGGTAGCGTGGTGGTTTGGAGCTGCATGGCAGCAAATAGTGTCGGAAACTTGGCTTGGCTTAATTGTGCGGAAAATGAAAATTATGAATAAAAATGATTTGAAGTGTGCTTTGGTGAAAAATGGGCTCAAATCTCAATTCAAACAACATCCAAATTAGTGGAATGTCAGGGAAAATGTCAAGGAGATTGTAAGCCATCATTGATGCTAATGGAATGCACACAAAATATTAATTGCCTTTTCTTTTATTTATTGTAGTAATTTTTACAAAATACGTAATAAAAATGTGTTTTATTATCTCATTTTTTCATTTCAATTTTTTAAGAATTCTTATTAACCGATTCGAAATATATATAGAATAAGCTATTAAATACAATAATTAACTGAAACCGTTCTGTTTTTCTGTAGGAGTAACTTCAAAAAAGTTAGGTGTGCAAATATTTTGTTACCCCTGTACTTCAACATTGTTCTGTTTCAAAGGTGTCTAATATTTTGGTAGCACTTATTTCTCTTTGATCGATCGATGGTCCTTAAAACTTCCAGCTTATTATGCGATAATTCGATTAGAATAATAATAAGCAACTCAAGGAAAATGATGCTGTGGTACTAACAATGATATATATATATATATATATATATATATATATATATATATATATATATATATATATATTCTGCACTAATTGTCATTGTTCGTATTAACACATTTTTTATTAATGTAATTATAGATGCCACTTCAAAAAACGTGCATTATACTGTCCAAGTTTATATCTCACGGCAAATCTAATGTAAAATATTTTATGATATTAAAATATAGTGGGATGATAAAGAGAAGGGAATCGCTGTGATTGCAATACATGAAGTAGGTATGGAGCTTAATACAATTTTTAAAATCGATAGATACAATAAAACCTATATTTATGACAGAAAAAGATCCGACCGTCCACGTAATGTTTGTACGACAAAGACGATCAAAGAAGTATGGGAAAGAGTTCGAAGAAGAAATCCTGCCCGCAAGCAATAAAAAATATTACGCATATTTTAAAAGATGAATTAGGGCTTATAGCTTATAAGAAATGCACTAGTTATTTCTTAACTGACAATTTAAAAAAGATAAGGGTAGTAAAATCAACACAATAACTTGCGGTAACAGCAGGTAGGCAGAGGGACACTGTTAAGACACTCAGTTCCCCACTTTCTGCCGAAGTCTGGGGGCATTTTTGCCGCAATACCAGAGCGAAAAAATGGAAATATAAATTTAAGTAAATATTTCATCTCCTCGAGTGGGGATCGAAACCACAACCAGTCGGTTTTACCTCTGGCCTCAAACATTTTTACAAATGTATTTAAATAAATTTGGCAGTGAATTTGCCCATTATAGGACATAGAGAAGGGATTGAGACACTGAGACAGTGACAATTGACTTTGACAGAGTTGACACTTGTGACTTGACATTAAGCAATAGCATAGATAGTTGCTCGTAACGATGTTTTTTACTAATTAATTACGTTTGCTTATAAAATATTAATGTTATTTTTTCCACATTATATGTATTTTTCGACAATCAATCTCAAGTAACTAATCGAATAAAATAAAATGACAAAAAATCGTTAACAGTTTATATTTTTTATTTACAAAGTATTTTTTTGTGGTGAATCATCATCATCTACAAAACAAGTGTCGCTTTTTATACTTTGGGAAACTACAGGTACTTAGTTACTTTCTATTCTTTTAAAGTAAACTAATTTTATATTACAATAGTGATGTTCATAAAAGTAAGTTATACTGATACATCATAATTTTTGTAATTTCATTGAGTAATATTTCTAAAAAATGGTAGACACTGCAATAGTTGCAACTTTAGTTGTTAATTTTATAGTCAAGTAATCAAAATGTATACCTACATTACAGATTACTATATCCTATTATTTAGTAGTATGTTTTAAACTTAAATGACCTTTTAAATGATATTACCAATATTATATTGTGTTATAAGAATACAAGAAAATTATAACGATATCTATTGTTTTAATTTTGTTCCTCATATTTTACATATACCATTATTATGAAATTTAAAAATGTGTCATGACTTTTAAATGAAAACCGGTTAAGTTATTTTTTTATTAATTTAACTTAAGGTAGCATGAAATCCTATGACTATTTATTTATAAAGAATTTTAAAGGATAGTTGTAAATTATTCTCTTATTTTTGCTTTTTGGTAAAAATGAAAGAATAAATTACTGGTTATAAGGTGCATGCGTGTTATTATAATGTATCACTATCACTGTATTCACATAATTATAAAATATTTGATATGTATTTTTCAAGTATATTCCTTAAAAATGGAGTGGTTATTTGGTCACCGAATGACACCAGATGAGATGCTACGTAAAAACCAGAGAGCACTCAATAAAGCTATGCGAGACTTAGACCGTGAAAGACTCAAGATGGAACAACAAGAAAAGAAAATTATTGCTGACATAAAAAAATTAGCAAAAGATGGGCAGATGGTATGTTAATATATTTTTATATACAAATATAATTTTATTATAATTGTAATATAAGCTATTGAATGTAGCTTAAAACCAGTATGGTGACCGGTTGAAATAATATTTTTTTCACTCTTTATGTTAATCACTCTGATCTTGAAGCAAAGTTTTGCACTGAGTTCCACCACTCAACAGGCAATGTCTTCAGAACTTGGCAGAAAATGGGGAGCAGAGTATTAACACTAGCCTCCTTCTATTTACTATGCTACGTACAGTGCAGGATACAGTATGAAGCCAAAAAAAAAACTGTATAATTAGGGCGCTGCATTTTGTGCAATGGGATGGTGTCATACAGTAAATGAGGTGGCTGTGGATTCTATTCCCCCTTGGACTGAATTATTATTATTTCTTTTCTTGAGTAAAAATATTACATTAAATCTCACCATTCAATAGAGGATAGAACCTCTGCCTACTTAACACAAAAAGGAATGTATTATTTATACACCACTAAACAATAACTGAAAATAATTTCACAACTGTGTTATTAGTGAATTAATTAATTTTTAATAATTATATTAGGGCACTTACAAATGATTCTTTTAAATATTACTACATATTGTGCTATTAAGAAATAATTAATGATATGATAATAGGATGCAGTAAAAATAATGGCGAAGGACCTGGTCCGCACTCGTCGCTATGTGCGCAAGTTCATGCTAATGAAAGCCAACATCCAGGCAGTATCTCTCAAGATCCAGACCCTCAAGTCGCAAAGCAGCATGGCGCAGGCGCTGAGGGGAGTCACACGTGCCATGGCTGGTATGAATCGTACTCTCAACCTGCCACAGATACAGAAGATACTACAGGTACACTCCATATTTAAATATTATTGTATGTTATTTATCCATATATGTATTTCGTGTGATGCAGTTAAGCATAGATACCAATAACGTAAACACATACTCCTACAAAAATAGGCCGAACTAAAGGTTAAACGACTTTGAACTTTGCTACCAAGACCTATGACTCGATTTGGGAATGACGCATATGCAGAGGTTTCCCTTTGGTAGGCCTATGTGTGCGTGAATCGTTCTTGACGAATAGCGTTTTATTTTAAAACGACAATTTTATTATTTATTTTGTTTAAAAAAACATTTTTTCATTTTTGGGTAAAAAAAAATAATTATAATAGGTTTTTATGGAGTAGTTTAAATTATGGTTTCATTTAAAGTGGTGCTGACACTTCCACCCCTGTATTGTTTTGTTTATAGCAGTTGGTATTAAAATAACTTTATCTCACTGTGCGTTCTCTACCGCATTTATCATGAGGAATGTTCTGGGGAACTGTTTCACCTGTTACCTGCCGCTTAGTTTTCTAACCGCACTGTATATCACAAACTTAAATACCATTCCCACCACCTGAATATATGGCACTCCACTACTGTACGGTCCTGTAGGAACTTCTTTCCACGCGCCATGCAACTATGTAGTGGGCTACATGCGGCAGTGTTTCCGGGTCGATACAACATGAGTATCTTCAAAAACCGCATCTAACTCCATCTTAAAGGTCAGCAACGCACCTGTAGCTCCTCTGGAGTTGCAGAGTCATGGGGGGTGGTTATCACTTACCATCTGGTGGCCCGTACGTTCGTTTGCCTTTCCTTAAAAAAATCCTTTTCCATAAAAAAAACCTACTTACGTTTTAACATTTTCATAAGTAAGTACGTAACTCACTTATGAAAATGTTAAAACTTATATTTTAACATTTTTTTACATTGGAAAGCATGAATACCACGGACAAATTAATTAGAATAATTTAATAATATTGCCAATAAATATTACAGGAGTTTGAGAAGCAGTCCGAAATAATGGACATGAAGGAGGAGATGATGAACGAATCCATTGACGAGGCGATGGAGGGCGACGACGACGAGGAGGAGAGGTAAATCTGATGCTCACTAAAGTTACAGCTCTTGTATAACGTGAACGTTTTACATGGCTTTATATATTGTGTGTTGACAGCGACGCCGTGGTGTCGCAGATCCTGGACGAGCTGGGCCTGCAGCTCAACGACCAGCTGTCGGGCCTCCCGCAGGCCACGGGCTCGCTGGCCACGCCGGCCGCCGCGCGCCCCGCCGCCGCGCTGGCGGGCGGGGGCCCCGGGGGGCCCGGCGGCTCCGGGGGCCCCGCGGGGGGCGCCGGCGGGGCGCTCAGCGACGCCGACGCCGAGCTGCAGGCGCGCCTCGACAACCTGCGGCGCGAGTGACCCGCAGACTCGCCTGCTGCACATTATATACACTTATGTCGTAGTCACATCCTAAACTTGACGATTTCATGAAATCATCCGCCTTATCATGAACTGACCGCATTTTTCGAAATTACCGATTACCTAAAAGTCAGATAATGATCAGAATTCATAAGTTGCGTCGTCTCTACTCTACAGATTACAGAACAGGACTTTGTCACTATTATTTTTGACTGTTAGTTGAATTACCGATGTTGCAGAGCGAGTTATCTGTTACCAATTTTTTATTAAGTCCTTAAGTTGATATTCTGTTGCTAATTAAATGTCTAAAGTTTAACAAAAATAACTGTTAAATATGTATATGTATTTTTTTTTATTTTGCGTCTGTATACTATGAAAATCTAAATGAATATTACAAAAACTAAGTACTATAAATAATATTAAGAAGTAAAAACTTGATGTATATACATTATTGCTTATACACGCGTTGAATCGCTTCAAAGCCTTAAATAATTGTTTTAATATTGTAAATATATGCATGTTTTTAATAAATTAACTAAACGTAAATTTATTGCAAATTAATTTATCCTAGCTCTACATCATTCCCAGAGTCCATCGCGGCACATCAGCTGGCTGTAAACGTAAAGGTTGCGAGTCCTATTCCAACAATAAATTATTTTTATTTCTTTGCTCTGACTCAAGACTAAATGCGGTGTTGGTTTCCAACACTCGACCGGCGTGACGAACACTAGGTTCCCTCCGTCCACTCTACTATACCGCACTGAGTGGTCGGACGGAGGTCGGGCCGCAGCATTTATTGTTAACCTTTCATTCACACAATATATGGATAGGTGCGTGCATGTTTAAGAAAGAAAAGCCGGTAAATTTAAAATAGATTTTAATATGTGGTGTACACTTAACGCGGCTCCCTGTTACACCACGCTTCGCTCATAGGACATACATACTATTATAACAACTATTATTTAATATCACACAAATTTATATTTTTTAATACATTTATAAATAAAACATAAGTAAGGAAACCACGCTGCAAAATCCGTCCTCGCACCCACGTGTTACACCTGTATATACCTATATAACAGTTAACATTGGAACAAATAATGTTTCGTGTTACAGCCCAGACTACCGTACTACCGTACAACAACAAATATTTAAAAATGGGCATCACTACGACACTAGGTACCTACTGTAACACTACACGAGTGTTGCTATAAATACAATATGCAGGTAGTTCGTATAATCTAAAATACTCTTACAAAATACAGACGCGATATTTTGCTTATATAAAATGTAGATATGTTTGAATAATAACGTCTTCAGCGTGTGCCCGAGCTGTAGTGTTGTAGTGCTCCTGCAGTGTTGACTTCTTCGAGATTCTCTTTGGGACAGAGCTCAGCTTGCGTCCAGCGCAAGTACTGTATATGATTAGATTACAGTGCAACTCCAGGCACTATATCGGGACTCTTTATTTACTCATTTCACAAAAATTTAACTATACATTGCCGCTAAATTTGACGCCCGACGTCTCTTGGACGCTCCATAGACTTTATCATACTAATATTTATTTACGCTTACACAGTTAGCCGTTTGCCTTTGTTCCGCTCCAGAGCGCGACGCAGCATAAAGAGAGTCTACAAAAATATAATGTTTCAGTCTTATGTCCCCCGCACGAGGCTCTTCCATCCTCCATCGTAGTTACTACGACATACATACACATATATAAGAGATTTTACTCCGGAAACAACCAATTTGTTTTATTAATTAAACGAATTGTAAACATTAAAAAAAATGTTTATTTCACCTCGTTTTACACACATCTTTGAATCCGTAAGCTAAGTAAATGTAAACAAATCTTTTGAGTAAAAAATGAAAGCTATCCAAACGAGGTGGCCGCACTCTCCGCGCGGGGATTCCGGAAGACTACTGTGGAAATACAAGATCTCCTATTTATTTGGCTATTATTTATGTTCATTTTAAGACAGCGGATTCATTCGTGCTCAGGATAAGTTATGCTATGATGAAGTTGTTGGGGAAATTAACTTTTTGTTAAATATTTCCAATATTTGGACCTACACTACTGGCTTACTGGGCGTATTATTATTATGCAACCGGGGTTGCCAGACGTCACGATCCCTAGAGCAAAATATAAAGGTCCGGTTCCCCTTTTCGAGGATTAGTCCATGCACTTTGAGAATTCTTTTTAATTACTTTATTTTTTTAATAAGTTACTAAAAAATTTGTTTCAACTCTGACCAACTGACTAAATTGTCATCGGTACATAGTAAACCAAACAGTTATAAGTATAGTGACATTTTTCTAAATAAAAAATATTTTATTATGCTCTCTATCACGCAATAAACGGATAAGTACTATATTAACTGTAATTTATATATTTTCTATGTTCCACTTTTCCCTAAGACTAAACTTGTAACGCTGCATGCAACATACATATTTCATTTGGGTAAAAAGAAAAGTGATTGAACACTCCTCTACGCGTGATGCGGCGGCGCGTGCGGCTCGAGCGCGCTGAGCGCGATGGCGAGCTGCGCCAGGTAGTACGTGGACATGACGAGCGCGCGCGCGTGCGGCAGCGCGCCCGCGAACATGCTGTAGCCCAGCAGCGCGTCCGACACCGCGAACAGCAGCGCGCCGCGCACGCCGCGCGCCAGCCCGCGCCACGCCATGGTGGCCAGCAGCAGCGCGTACGCCGGCACCAGCGCGCGCAGCCCGCCCGGCGCCGGCAACGCGCGCGCGTACGCCAGCGCCGCGGCGTATAGCGCCGCGCCGGCCACGGGAGCGCGCGGCGTGGCGCCGAACGCCGCGATGTAGGCCACGTGCGCGCCCGCGAACGCCGCCATGCCCGCCACGAAGTGCTGCGGCCACACCAGCAGCGCGTCGCCCGCCGCTGACAGCGCCAGCCCCGCCGCCACGCGCGCCGCGTACCCGCGCCTGTATTGTATTGTAACGTGAGGAAAAAAAACAATTACAATAAATGTGTCATTACTAAACTAAACTAGCTTCACGCTTTATCCCTAGCGGGGTAGTCAGACAGAAAGGAGCGCCAAACGCTACGGTCTCTACATACCCCTTTCGCCTCGTCCAGTGTCATCAACCTCTTCATACATGCCCTCCGTGATTACTATATTGTTATATTTTACTCAATCTTCTTCAATTTTCAAGATAAGTATTTTACTGATATCCTGAGGGTAATATAAAGTCACGCGGACAAGCACCCCAAAACAAATAAGATAAAATGCAAGTATCACTGTCAGCCTATCAAGTAATTATACATACTACTAGTATGTAATTCAATAATGTTTCCAAACTCAATATCAGAAATCCCTTGTGACTTGAGATACTAATATTAGGTCCTTACATATGAAATGGGCGTTTGATATGGGAGGAATAAAAAGTGGAATATTTTTTAATATATTGTTAGCGAACTCGTGTAAAAGAGGGTAGATTTAGGTGAAAATTATTATAAAAGCAGTGGAATTGTGTCAATCGGGGCAGTTGCTTGTATGCAACAGCCCCTATTGGAAGGAAACTCGTGTGAAGTATTGTTAGTAGGTGATACATATCACTTATTACAATTACACAGTATCCCTTTCCAAATTGTTTAGAAACATATAGAGTTATAGACAATATGTGTTTTTATCGTGTTTTTTAAAAAACGTTAACCACTTCCGATTTCTAATAATATCATATTTATTTAATCAAAGTAGTAGTAGTAGCAGCAGATAACAATGGTTCACATTGTTATCTATGCACTTTTGCCATCTCATTGGTTCATTGATCCCTTTACTTAAAAACCATTCAAGCGGGTATCAATAAAATCTTTGAACTATTGGACTGCCCCATCGGTGTTGATTTTTTTCCCTTGCAGGAAGTTATCCAAATTTTAAAAAACTCAGTAATCTGTTGGTTGAAGCAACGTCCGGAGAGTACGGTGGATGTGTTAGACATTCTAATTGAAACTCTTCTAATTTAGTAGCTGTCAATTGTGCAGTGTGTGGTCTAGCGTTGTCATGAAGCAGCCTCGGTCGTAAACAACCATCAGTTAGCTTTTCTATCATGGTTTGCAATTTCTAACAACAAAAGTATGCCGTAATATTCTGGTCATATTTGAGAAAACCGTAATGAACGACACTGGCACAATTTTCGCTTAGGGAAAGATTTGGCAGGCTTGCCACGGTCCATCCATTGCGATGAACGCTTCCGATTACGGTAGAGAATCAACTTCTTATCACATTATATATAATGATTCGATTTAAAAACCCTTCATTATTGTGCCGATTAAGTAATATAACCATGGGCGTAGGAAGGTAGCCGAGTGGGCCGTGCCCATCCCAGAAATTTTACTTATAACAAAATTTGCACCTAAAAATAAAAAAAACAACATTTACACGAACATATCTGTTCAAAGCTAAAGTCCAGGCCCCCCTCCAGAAAATATCCCTAGATACGCTAATGAATGTAACGCAGCAGTCGACGCGCGTTTGCTGGCTTGCTTCACTCAATTCATGAGGCACCTTTCAAGCTTTTTAATCTCCCCAATTTACTTCAATTGGATTAAAACAGTTTTATCACTAACTCCGCAGCCTGCAGCTAACTCGAAAGTGGTTTGCGATGGCTCCCCTTCCACATCCTTCGAGTTTTCATTACCAACTTGGGTTTCCGACCGTCCATGGGGCTTGTTCTGCAGGTCGAAATTTCCAGAACTAAAACGTTGTTAGTGATTGAAAACACATTGTGTTTTCTTCTACGACATACAACCGCTTTACACACCATTAACCATCGAAGTAATTAACGCGATATTTAAAGTTTTTCATTTTGTAAACTGAGTGAAGAAAACAGAAAAAAAAACAGAACAGAAATAAATAAATAATATAAATAAATATTTTAAATTTGGAATTTCGAACCAAAGAGTAGAAATTTGTGATTAAAGTGGCCAGTACGACAAAGCAACAATTTCATATGTAAGAACCTAATATGATAACAATAAACATACATACTTCATGAATGTATGAGAATATCTTACATGAAGAAAAAATTCAAGTTTGCTAACACTAAAAACGACTGATTTAATTTTGACAAAAAAAAAGGGAATATATTAATGGGTACAGAATGAACCACCGTAGAGTGATAGTGTACGCACTGCGGCTGCGGCGCGGCGTGCGCGCGCAGCAGCACGCACAGCAGCAGGCACAGCACGGGCGCGCACTTGAGCGCGGCGGCGCAGGCCGAGGGCGCGCCGCCGCCCGCCACGAAGTACGCGCACACCGCCTTGAAGAACGCCGCCAGCCGCGCGCCGCCCACGCGCCCCACCGCCGTCTTCTGCACACGCATCATTCACCCAATATAAGGTTGAGGAACTCAACGCCGCCCTTTGTCTCCTACTAGAGAGATACCGAGGATATGAAAATAGTGTATTCTCCAAGCGGAAATCGAAATATCAAACCCTCACTTTGCGTTTACGATTTAAACAGCTGTGCGGTTCAGCCACGATGGCCTGAGAGGTTGAGGTTTACGTCGATACACTAAATAATATTCATAAGGAAGTTTATAACGATAGACGGTTAATTCTTTCCATCAGAGGCTAGTCGTGGCGCAGGGGTACAGACTGTGACTGTAAAATCGACTGGTTGTGGGTTCGATCCCCATTAGAATGGATGAATTATTTATTTAAATGTATATTTCAATTTCTTCGCTCTGGGATCGAAGCAAACCACAGCGTTGAGTTCCGCCACTCAACACGCAATGCCTGCAGAATTCGGCGGGATGTGGGGAACGGAGTGTCTTAACACTAGCTTCCCTCTGCCTATCCTGTTTTGTACGGGATACAGCGCGAAGCTGATAGTAATCGAACCCACAACTATTGCGTTTACAGTTACACACTTGTGCCCTTGTGTCACGACGGTCAAGAGATCAAGAAAGATGGATAACTTTTTTTAACAAACGAGTTAATATTAAGAAAATAACAATGCATATCCTTCTAAATACAGCGTAAAGTTAAGCTGCATCCCGCATATACCAGGGTAAACAAAAGGAATAATACCCACTGCCTGAAATTGGACTCGCAGCCGTCGTTGTTATAGTGACAATGTGTCATTGCGCCACGACGGCTTTGATGGACATTTATATTAAGTTATAAAGTTTATAGGATGAAAAAAGAAGAACCATAAAACATAAATGGTTTTATAAATAGCGTCCGAGATCCCCTGCGAGCGTCCGCATCCGCATATCAGATGAATGAAAGGACGGGTTGTGTACACCGACTAGTGGCTGGCTCGGTAGTAGCCAGATGTACCAGATCGTCAGCTTAATGAATACAGTTTCACAAATAGCATCATACTTTTGTTTTTGTGATACGCTCTCGCGTAAAAATTATAAGCGAGAGGTTGGATGATGTCCCCATACACATAACCCAATGTAAACGTAATAAACTTTTAACATAATAGACAAAAAATATATAAATGAAGTCAGTTAAGAAGTTTAGGACAACATAAATTTGGTAGCATAATACAGTTACTGGATTAAATGGCTCTTAATCTAATTAAAATTTTTATTTATAATGTAAAGATTCAAATACAGCAAAATATACAACTATATTAAATAAATATGCCGCACCGCAACATAAATACATGTCTAATATTAAAGTAATAATGAGCCACCATTTAATATTTAAAGTAAAAAGATACATACCAAATCAGTGGAGGATATCATGTTGTTAAAGTGCAATGCTGTTTGTGAAAAGTGATCGGAATTACTGCGCACGAAACAATAGCCAACGAGTTCCGCTGCCTCCTCCGTCCTCGATACGTCCCTCACGTCCCCGGTATGAAACTGCGTTAGTGGTAAATAATAATGTAGCTAAGTGGCGGTCGGCGACATTAACGACAATAACACAACAACATCGGCTCATCACTGAGTATTTATTACTATTACTTCAGAAAACTTCTTGTTTGTTGTGATTTGTAAAACGTACTGGGTTGCCATTCGCCACTTGCCAGATTAGTTTCATCGTTTGCTAGATAAATACGGTACAGTTATTTAAAATCAATATATGATCCCTAATATAGGTATAATATCCCTAGGTATAATACCTATCGTATTTAAAAATGCTTTTTTAAAATATTTTTTACATAGTTATAAACACTGTAGTCAATTTCTATTATTGATTATGCTAATGATTCCCACATAATAAAATATAATATTTGTCATTTTCAATATGTCATTGTCTTTGTGGCGCAGGTTCTTTGGGCTCAAGCGTGTGTCTGTAAATGCGACGGTTATAGATTTGATTTCATTCAGGGGACTGAAATATCTAATATATTCATTTCCTCGCTCTGGCATCGAGGTAAAGCGCGGTGTTGAGTTCTATTACTCAACCCGGAATGCCTCAAAGATTCAGTGAAAAGTGGGGAACTTCAGTCCAACTAGAAATTAACTGTGTCCTAATGAGAACAGAATGTCTTTGCACTAGGTTCCCCAGTTCCCTCTGCCCACCATGCTCTATGCGAGTATACAAATTTAATTATTTAACAAGTATGGTATCATGATGAAATTCGATAAACGATAAATTGCAACCATTTATCATACACACGACCGATGAATCTATTTTAGATCTAAACTTGTTTGATAGATTTATCGTTAAGTTAATATATCGTTACGTGTGTAGCAGGCATCACAAACCCCACGACAAGAGGGGTGTTTACACGTTGGTGTTTGTGGAATCTCGGCAAACCGTTACAAGCGTATAAACGGCCCTCCACGTACCACGGTGCTAACTTCAACCTTTAACAGCTAACTGCTAACAGTTATGACATTTGATATAATATCTTGTCCTTGTAATTTTTTGGAATAAAAAGTAATTAAAAGCTTTTCTTTAGAATTATTGAAATAGAAGAAACATAATACAATGCCAAAGAAAAAAACAGGACAACGTAAAAAAGCGGAAAAACAAAAACTACGTCAAAAAGAAATTCGTAATGCAAGGGAACACGTTGATTTAGCACAACATCCTTGCAACCTGCCAATGGAATGCGATAAATGTCAAAAGTAAATATATTATTTTTGTATGATATTTAACAACTAGTTTCTTAATGGTTAAGTATGTATTGTATAAAATGTCTCAATACATAAATGCATGTATGCTATATTAATTTGTTAATGCATAATTTTAAATATGCAATATTTAAGTTAAAATAAAACTACACTTTTCAGGAATGTTTATTACTCACTCCTGGATATATTTTTAGTCAGACAAAATAAGCAGTGTTAAGTGAACTCAAATAAATAATGTGTCTTAAGTTGTAGAAAGTATTGTCTCCGCCCTACCAAATAAACTGTGACTATAATATATACATACATTTATTTGAATATTCTGACATATAAGTATATAATACTACAGAAAACAAAAGAGCCGCGCATTCTGCTACTTCTGTTCCGCAGTGCAGAGACTGCCAGCATGTGCACAGTGTGGAAAAATCAAATGTATGCTTAAGTCCGGTGACTGTGTGGTCCGACATGCTGGAGTTTTCACTACTGGTCTGGGAATGGTGGTAAGTTTTTCATTATGATTTTTTCTATAATATCAATAAGCCTTTTTCTGTAGCTTCACAAGCATGATCAAAAAACTAAAAGAAAAAGAAAGGAAATAATTAAGAGTTGTGTATGACAAGTAAGACATTCCAAATGTCAGAGCTACCTTTGACAGAGGTACAGGTAGCTTATAGCTTTCCACAATAAATGAACTATCCAACATTAAATATGAATATATATTTTAAAATCTTATGTTCGCTACATTAAATTTTAAAAGAATGTTTAACTAAACAAATTCTTCAATTTTATAATATATTTTATAATATACATTTTATAATTATTGTGTATATTTATATTATGATATTACTGAGTGGTGCATTACATTTTTTAAAGGGTGCAATATGTGACTTCTGTGAAGCATGGGTGTGTCACGGGCGCAAGTGCCTCACATCGCACGCTTGCACTTGTCCCTTGAGTGAGGCAATTTGTCTGGAGTGTGAAAGAGGTCAGTGACATGACATTATTTTTAAACATTGATATCAATGTGGACAATTTAAATGGGGTTGTTGTGGCAATGAGTAGAATTGAGTTTGATTATAACACATAGAATATCTCAAAAACGGTGGCAGAAAATGAGAAATGTAGTGCCTTTACACTAGGTTTCATTTTCTACTCTGCTATGTGGCAGACATTTTTTTAGTTCAATATATATTTTTATAGATGTTTATTGTAATTATTTATATTTGTTATGTGCATGACTTTTTATAAACCTGTTACAGGAGTTTGGGAACATGGTGGGAGAGTGTTCCGTTGCTGTTTCTGTCAAGGATTTCTGTGTGAAGACGACCAATTTGAACACCAAGCCTCATGCCAGGTGCTGGAGTCTGAAACATATAAATGTAAGTTTCAACTTATAAGAAATACATTTTAGATATATTGTATATGATAATTGTCTGGATAACCGTGATGTAACAAATATTCACATATTTTTACATTTGTGAAGTTTATGTGAACGTATAGCAAATATAATTATCAGTGAAAGAAAAATTTATGAATTAAAAAACTTTATCAGTAGATATTATTTACCTCTTAAGTATTAAAGTTTCAAATAAGGAATTATACAATTAACTTATTATTAAAATTTAAAAATCGAAAAACTCCCTCATAAATGTGACTGTTGCATATTATACACAACAGGTATTTCTGAGATGTATACTTTTTTGAGTCCTTCTACTCTTAAACTGAACATACAAACATGTACAAATAAGTGGAATTACAATACACGCAGTTCTTCAGTTACTTAGTAAACATCATAGCAAAAGATGGCATCTGGATCAAATCGACTTTAGAGGACTTTGTTTTGTTTGTTCTTAGAACTGTTATGTAATTTCATCCAGAATATATATATATAAAATGCCAACATTAAAAAATTGTGCAGATTTGGGCCGAAAATTTGGGCTTGTGTAGAAATCCCTCCCCAATAAATTTAATAAAAATTTGTAAATTGGATGATCTCTAATCAAAAATTCCTTCAATGAAAATATATTCAGTTGCATACAATATAATATATTATATAGAGACACTTTTTGCTTTTATGCACTTAAAAAATAAATAAAAAATGAAATTAGCATTACTGACTTATCATTTGTTATATATTTTTTGCTGTAAGCAGTCTTTTTGCAATTATTGACCCCCAAAGCCGCCCCCCCCTGTCATATGTTATCAAAAATAAGCAATCCTCTTAAAAATATTTCATTGAACACATTCAAAAATAAGCAAAGCCAAGAGCCCACCGCCCCCATACAGTGCTTACGTAATACTTGAACGGCCCCTAAGTTAACAGTATGTATTGTGTTGCATCATCAGGCCAGTCCTGCAACCGGCTGGGGCAGTACTCGTGCCTGCGCTGCAAGACGTGCTTCTGCGAGGAGCACGTGCGGCGGAGAGGTGCGCCGCAGCGGGGCGCCGCGCGCGGCCCGCCGCCCTGTCCGCGCTGCGGGTACGCCGTGCACGTCACCGCCGACCTCAGCATGTCCAGTCAGTATATATCAATATCAGTCGTGGGCTTGTGGGATCACAAGTGGTTCGTTTGATTCTATCAATTCGATATTCATTTAAATTGATAGTTTCATTTCCTCGCTCTGGTGTTGAGGCAAAGCGCGGCTTTGAGTCCCGCCACTCAACTCGTAATCTCTTCTTTCTGAATTCGGCGGAAAGTGGGAAGATTTTGTTTTCTGGCTCACAACTGATTTTGGACGCCCTCTGCGACCTTGTCGCTCAGCGAATGGCGGGGACGATACGACTCCTTATACCAGTGTGCACAGTGGCAACGGTTAGTCGAGCTTTATTGCCAAAAGCGGTAGTTGATGCACTCCTATTTTGGTATTCCACGTCGAAAGTGCAATAAATAATTTTCAAGACATTGTAAATAAAATAATTCTTGTTTGAATTAAATAATATTCTTTAAATATAATTTTATCAACTGATAATGTTTTTATCATATTACATACATTATTAGCATGTATATTTATTATAATATTAAAAATACTAACAAAACAGATAGGGAGAAGTAATTTTGTAATGATCTTTATTGATTGTATGTTTTGTCCACGGACTGTAACAATGGTTGGTGTTGCAGCGCGCTCGCACCGCTACGGGCGGCAGGGCGCGGCGCTCGACGACGACGACCGCTACGGCCACTCCGGTAAGACCCCCCAGCTCCACGCCAATAATTGACGATGGTTTAAATTGATCATATATCTTTATTTAACTCTTTTTTTATCATCGTAGGATACGGAGGATATGGTGGAGTCGGTGACGATGGCGGAGATGGAGGCTTGGAAGGTGATGACTATTCGTACTCCGAATCAGATGACGACGACGAAGATGATGACGAGGAGGACGACGAGGATGAGGACGAGTCGGCTGACGAACACGAGGCACGACCTTCTGCTGTTGCTACTGCTACCGACACTGTGTCTGCTAGTAAATAGTTGTCGAAATAAATCTCGTGTATATTTCAAAAGAAAATTCAACTTGCTATATTCTTTATCAGCCTGATATCCCCAGTACTGGCTGGGCCTACTTGTATTTATTATAATGTTTATGGTATGCTTAAAACTCCAAATTATTAAATGTTATATATTACTGTGTGAATTATTTTTTATTTATCTGCTGACTGAACTACAACTTGAATGAACCTAACTTTCTTCAGCACCATAATCACGTTACTTACTCAATAAAACTGTTGAAAAATCCTATGAATAAAAATTTTATGTATCATGAAACTGTATATAACATGTACCAACTACAACTTCAACTGTGACTGTAGTTAGGTCTAAATGTTAAGAGATTCTTTTTTAATTTAACACTAGTTGCCGTCCACCGCTCGAGGGTGCCAGTGAAGTGATGACAAGCATTATTTTATTTTAATAATGGCATCAATTTTTTTTTGATATTGAGATTTTTAATACTTAGCTAACGGCGTATTTATGGTGAACAAGCCGATTGACTAGTATTCATAGTTTCCTACTGGCTTTCCTAAGGCTGTGGAATAGATCTTAATTAATGTCTGCTAGCATTTCAAAAAGAGATATTGGTATAGTTGCCGAAAACTAATAACTTTGTGTTATTAACACAAAAATATTTATCAAAATTCAGAACAGATTTAATTACTATATGTGTTACAATATGTACAGATATTATAATTTTTCTTAACATGTACTTATGTGATTAAATTAAATAACACTGCTGTTACTTTTGTGAATGCATTACAGTTTCAGTTACACGCTGGTTTTACAAAAAGACAATTTTTGGTAAAAATAACAATTATAAAAATATTAAAAAAGGGAAAAAACGTTTAAGAATGTAGGTTAGTCCCATCGATACATCAAATAAAAATCAATACTTGATGTTAAAAAATTAACAGTACATCGGTTTGATTCGATGCATCGATACGATACAATTACATCGAGTGTTTTAACACATCGTTGTATGTCGTCCACTCCTAATACAATTATAGAATATATTTTCCTTGATTGTATCGATTGAGTTGTGTTGATTTGAGGATTAGTTTGAAAAACAAAGGTTACGTTGCTTAATACATTTATTTCAAAAAAATATATTAACTCATTTCTTTACATTCGAAGTAAGAGTTAGAATGTGGATATTTCCTGTATTTTCGTGATGTTAAGGCTAAATATCGTAGCAGTCCTTAAACCGAAGCCGGGGTCAATCAGGCAGGTAGAATAGCCAAGTAATGATGGTAGCAACACTATAAAAATCCGAATAACACACTAGACCAGTGATTCTCAACTTTTTTTTTGTTGCGCACATATTTAACGATTTCAAAATTTGGCGGCACACAAAGAGAAATTATTTACTCTGCATAAATAGTTTATGACAAAAATTTTAAATATACGCATTTATTTTTTTGTGGATTTAAATATATATTCATGTTAAAAATATTGTTGAGAATCCTGCACTAGACTATAGTTAGAAAAATTTAGTTAACCGATAAAAGAGAACACTACACGACCGCAATACACAATAACAAAAAGTATTAAATTTAAATCTTTTGACATCAACAACAAAGTTCTACAGAAGTCAGTGTTGCAATTGCAAAAACTTTTAAATAGCTTCCAACAAAAATATAATATACAATTTTTATATTTTATTTGAACTTTAAAACAATAAATAAATGATAGAATTATTTTAGTGTTTATTATTTTCTTCTTCATTTAATTTGAAATAAAAATATAAATAAACGTAATATACTGTATTTTGTAACAACATCTAATGTCTTATTATATAAATTTTGAATTCTTATTAACTTAGATAGAAACGAAGATACGATAGATAGGTCTAATTTCCATACAATTATTTTTTTCGATTCAAAGTACTGGAGTGCCACCCCTATGTTTGTAATGTAGGAGTTGACTGACAGTAGTCTATATACTCTATACCCTGTTTAGTACTTTACATATCAGTTGCTTAGATTGTGTCTCAATCGAAATAATGGTGATAATTTTTTGATGTATTTACTTTACACGTACTTAATTGTAAGTTTAGTAGTGTGATTTATTTATGAACGATATTCCGTCCATGTGAAGCTACGTTGAAGCGCGATGTGTTCGGAGAGTCGGTGAAAGTGTAGTTGGTGCGAGTGTTAGCAGTTACGGAGACGGGCAGACGAGGTAGGTGAGGATGGGCGTGGGCCTGCAACCGCTCGAGTTCACTGAGTGCCTGGCGGACAGCCCGCACTTCCGCGACAACCTGCAGCGGCACGAGAAGGAGCTCGAGCGCACCAGCCAGCAGATCAAAAGACTCATCAAGGAGGTCAAGGATGTCGTGCAGGCCGCCAAACGTAAGATTCTACTTTATTATCACACCTACGTGATCTCTATATTCAATATTTATTGTAATAGGCATTGTAGTTTGCATTAGTTGATGATTCACATAAAACTTATTGTTGTGTGTTATATTATAGTGTTATGTGTGGTTTGCGTCCAGACATGATAACAGTAACTATTGTTGAGTGATAGATTCTCTAATTATTTACTAACATAAGTACTAATACTTTTTCTTTTATTAATTAATTTAATTTATTAAATTAATTAGTGTAAAGAAAAAATCTAAATAAATAATATAACTCGCAAAAAAATATTAACAAGTAAAAATGTGCCTTTATTATAATTTTATAAAATATGTTTACACATAAATATTTTAATGGGATTGTAAAAGTAAAAGTATCATTTAGACCTTTACAAGAGCACTTGCTGACAAGTGCCTGCCCTTGATGACTCTAGATGATGTAACCTTGTGGTATAGTTGAAAGTATTGTTCACATAATATGTTATTAGATAGTTTTATTTTGCTGTTAATACTGTCAGAAAAAAAATATCTTGAATTAATAAATACATGATCTGATTATGACCAATAAATATTCTTAAATAATGCCAAGTCCCTAACTTTTTCATAATTATGAATAATTATAAAACTTAATAAAACTTTTACTTTTATTAATTTTTATATATAAATTAAATAAGATATTGTGTATTGGCCCACATCATTTATAATTGTCCAATTGTTGTAATAATCTAATTGACAACTAATTTATACACTATTACAATGGTAGTCTGCATGTCTGCAAACTTGTGTTACATATGATGATTGAAATTAAATAAATACGAACAACTGCTTGCATTACTTCATAGGAAAATATTCAACTCAAAGTGAAAGAAGTAACACATCTTATTGAATTAAGTAGCCCTTTCTGTGCTCCCACTGTATCATTATATAACAACAGAGTTCTGAATTAATAGATTGTAAGACTACCTTTAGACTTACAAATTGTCACAAAAACCAGTTTACCTACAAACAATATAAGTACCTATTTAATTTAATATATTATAATTTGAAAGTATTACATTATATAATTTTAAGGAGCAAAAGTTTTTTTTTTTTCATTGAAACTTTATGCTGTATCCATAGGCAGAGGGATTCTAGTGTTAAACACTCAGTTTCCCATACACTGACTAATATTTGAGACTGCATGGATGCAAGCTGTCAAAGATTGGGATGGTTGACACTCTTACCACTGCCTAGATTCAGCAGTGGACAATGACAGGCTAAAATCATGTAAAGTGGAGTTTCTCATTGCTGTGCTTTATGAGAGCAAGGAAATAAAAATATTTCATTCCACTAAGTGGGAATTGAAACCAAAACTATAACTTTTAAAGTTAGACACTTTGCCACATTGACCTCACAAAAACAATGATATGTAATAATGTCATTAAATTTGTGTACTAGGTAATAACAATTTAAATAGATATATGTGTAAGCTGAGTCAGCAGAGTTGGTCATTCTTTGCCATAACCGCCGGCAACGCAAACACTAAAATCAATAACAATTGTGTCATTAGCAGTTAGCACATGCACATGCTTATCAGCTGCACACAAACTCAGTGGTCTTGATGTTTATTCACTTCGGCACAGTATTTGCATTGACATATTTATGGTTCTGATATACATACATTATTTAATATTTATATTTAAGGTATGAACTATTTTAAGTCATACCTTATACTTTAATATTCAATATGTATTATATTATATTTCTCATATTGCAAATATAGTTTTTTCAATAATATATATAAATAAATACTCATATCTAATAAATAAGTTTAAATATTTACCACACACTGTTATTACACAATGGTTGTGTAACAACATTTAACATATCCGAAATTGAGAAAAAAATGAAAATTTCTCTTGTATTACAATGTTGGGAAAATTGTGAAGATAAAAGAAAATTATTTAATTAATAAAGAAAAAAATAAATTAAATTAGCTTTACGCTGTATCCCGCACACAGCAGGGTAGGCAGAGGGAACCTAGTGTTAAGACACTCCGTTACCCACTTTCTGCCGTATTCTGGAGGCATTGCGTGTTGAGTGGCAGAACTCAACGCTGCGCTTAACCTCGACACCAGAGCAAAGAAATGGAAATATAAATTTAAGTAAATATTTCATCTCCTTGAGTGGGGATTGAACCCACAACCAGTCGGTTTTGCAGTCACACCTTGTGCCGCTGCGCCTCGACCGGCCTCAAATTAAATTCACGGTATTTAATTAATATGAATCACATTAAAATTACTATCTATTTAATAATGAAAAAATAATAATAAGAAGTATTACAATTTCATGTTAATTTTACTATAATACATAGTAATTATAACATAATTAGGTTATTTAAAGTTATAAAATGAGTAGAGGTTTGTTGAAACAGTGCTTGTCGTGCTGATAATAATTATTAGACATATTATCAGAAGTGAGATGTGATATAATTATGGTTGTATTTGTATATTAAAAGATTTACAAATTTTTGTCATATAGCTTGTCCTATACCCATGTTTAGGTTAAATACTATAATACATTATATAATTGAATATGAATAATTTTTATAATGCGTTTGGGGCCAATGTGCGTGTCTGGCTGTCCCAACTCGAGGTCCGTCGCTCCAAACGCAACATCTAGAAGTATTTTATTTACACACTTATACATTTTAAAGTGTTTTGTGTTGTATGTGTAATGAACATTACTCTTTATCAGATAGGACATGGCTATCTACATTTATTCTAATCACGACCTTGGATACATGCTTTGTTGCATTAATATATTTATCGAATTAAAAATATATTACATTCCGTAATTACGTATATGACGCGACATTGACCAGGACACTCGGACAGTGCCCGACGCCGCCTCAATTCGGGTTCAATTTATTACGATTATTTTATTTATAAATGCTTTCTCTTCACAATGCAGCGTGTTTTTTTTTTCTTGAAATGCATTACACTGATCTAATAATATGACTTTAAAATCCTCCACACTTACTTAATAATAATCATTAACAATGATAATTGACATGATTTTTTGTAATATTAAATCCATCCTTCGCGCTTATACTAATAAAAAAAGTTACTGTACAACTAATTTTATGATATTTGCAAGTGTGTATTATTTAGTCGCTAATAGGCCACCGGTAAGTGTGGCCACACTTACTCACGTATTGTTATATTTGATAGATGATAGATATATTTGATAGTCTTCAGTAGTCATGAAATAACGTTTCTGGATAGTTTTTTAAATTAAAAAAAATATATATTTACCTATTAAGAAAATGCTCTTCTGCTCTTAAGGATTGGATAATATTCAAGACAAGATAAAATAAGGTGCACATAGATGTTATGTTTTGTTATCATAATGGATTGACAAAAGTGTCTTGGTTTAGTTATCTAGTAGGTAGTAAAATGTGTTTTCTGCTTAAGCCTTTTATTCATTTAGTTTGTCATAATACCCATAGGCTCGTGCGAGCAATGCAGCGTCACGGTACTTGAGAGTTCATAGTTGATCTGCGTCCTTGTGTCACGTCGGGGTCCCTACTACTAGGGAGGCTACTCAGGATGTGATATTCAGAAAAAATTATAACAATTTATTTAAAATGTTCTTGCATATAAGAAATTCTCAAGTATTTGTTTTGTATTGTAGTTCAACCTAATTTAAAGCACATGAAGCACAGAATGGTGAGGTGTGTGTGTCGGCAGGGCTGGGCGCGGCGCAGCTGGCGCTGGCGGCCAGTATGGAGCAGTTCGAGTTCGCCTGCATCGGCGCCTCGCAGACCGAGGACGAGCGCGTCATCGGCCGCTCGCTGCAGCACTTCGCGCACCTCATACGCACCATCGAGGACGAGCGCGACCGCATGGTGCGTACCCCACACACAGCAGGGAAGGCAGAGGGAACCTAGTGTTAAGACACTCCGTTCCCCACTTTCCGCCGAGTTCTGGTTTTTACTATTTCCATATAATTTTTTCCACATTTCATCCACGTTACATGTAATTTTTAGATAATATATGAAAATTTTAACGAAGCGGGGTTTGAACCCGCGCTTTTTGAAAACCATCCAATCGCTCTGACTAACTAAGTTATACCGTCTGTTCGAGCTATGTCGAAATTATTATACGCTTGTTACAACTTATTTATGTTGCTAGCATCTATGTAGGGAGATTGTTACTATATGCTATCCAAAGATAATTGCTTTGAATTACATTTGAGAAAAATATTTATTAAATATTTTTTACTAAAAGGAAGAAAAATACTTTTGAAAAAATTTGATGTTTATGAACATATGATGTTTTCTAAAAAATATTTTGCTTACCTGAATGTGAAATAACTCTTTAAAAAAGTAAAAACAAAAACAAAACCTAACATTTATTTATATATATGTTATGATTGACTGTATTTTTTCATTGTGAATACTATACAAGAAAGAAAACCGTAATGTCTCCGTTGGACTTTGAAATGACTGTGTATTGTATTAGGAAAAGCGTTACATAAAATAGAGTACGTACTCACCGTACGTCGTGTGACGTGACGTGACGTGACGCGCACGCGCAGGCGTGCTTAATATTAATATAAACAACTGTGAATTTGTTGATTAAACTTCATGCCAAAGTTAGCGTCTCCGAAAGAATTAGATTATAATAAATAAAATTATGATAATACAAAGTATACGGCGTTGCAGGTTGGGCGCGCGCACGAGCAGATCATCCAGCCGTTAGAACGATTTCGCAAGGAGCACATTGGTGCCGTCAAGGTAATGCGCTTAGAATACGTGATCTTAAACACAATGTAAAATAATTTAATATCCATTTTTATACAATAACCTATTATACTTAACTTATAATAAATAATATTTTCTATTAATTATTTCAGGAGGGCAAGAAGAAATTTGACAAAAAAACTGCAAAGTTTTGCCAGAGTCAGGAACGGACGTTATCGTTGTCCACAAAGAAGCCCGAGACTGTGTTCCAGGAGGTAAGCGGGTCTCGTGGGGTGAACTCGCGAACAGACGCTTTGTCAGTTCCCTTTTCTACCTCATGATTTGTCTTAAAGCTCACCACATATCACAAAGAGTGAGGGAGAGTAAAAAATGCTGAAAAAAAAACATCACGTGATTAATGGATGGCCCCTAAAGTAATGTCCTATGATTTATAAAATTTATATACGCACATGCGGGCATTCGTCGTTTTACGACGTTTTGTTTTAAGTCTATATTACCTGGCGTCTAATGTGACACATATATGTACGTAGTGTTTAAGTGTCTACTAATGACAGGCAGATGCGGCGATGGACATGGCGGAGCGGGACTTCTGCCAGGCGTCGCTGGAGTACGTGTTCCAGCTGCAGGCCGTGCAGGAGCGCAAGAAGTTCGAGCTGGTGGAGACGCTGCTGGGCTTCGTGTTCGGGTGGTGGACCTTCCACCACACCGCGCACGACGTGCACGCCGACGCCGAGCCGCTCGTGCGCGACCTGCAGCTGCGCATCCAGCGGGTAACACCACCACCACCACCACCACCACCACCACCTCCTCCTCCAGGACACTCGTAACGGCACCTCCAGGCAGGTGCGCAGGCTCGCTCGCTCGCTTGCTCGCTGCCGCAGAATACACTACTAACCATACTTGCTTTTATTTTAATTACGTTTTTACGTTTTTTTAATTTAATTCAACATTGTGTGATTTTGCGTGTGTTTCATATTCTGGTAACTTTGTAGGTTGACGCATGTTGTGTGCGTGTGCGCGTGTGTGCGTGCGTGTGCGCGTGTGCGCGTGTGCGTCCCAAACACCATAACACGTTGCGCGATCTATCGCAAGTAAATCTGAGTAAATTACACTTAATAGATCAATTTCCTTGCAGACGAGGAGCAATTTTGAGGAAACAAGTAAACAAACTGAGTCCCTCATGAAAAAAATGATGGAGGTGAGACAGATGGTGAGTACGGGGGGCGGCGCTACTGCTGCACCTCATAGGGCGCTTGTTGTGACTTTTATATTGAATAATGAAGTATTTACGTGTTTTAATTCATAGACCAAGGAGGACGAGGGAGCAGAGGAAGGGGGCGTGTCTCGGGCCGGCTACTTGTTTTTAATGGAGAAAAGTAAGTATCAAATCACGAGTAAAATAATTTTACTAAAGAGTTATCAAGTACATGTTTAAATGTATTTTGCAGAGGCGTTCGGAACGACGTGGAGCAAACAGTATTGTACGTATGCGAAGGAATCACACACGCTGTCACTGATGCCATACAACCAGATCAATGTGAAGACGGTAAGTAATGTGAGGCAGTGTTACGAACTTTGTTTTTCAGGGATCGCGGAATACATTACTAATAAAAAAATTGACAATATTTCATAAGAATTCTAGAAAAAAAAATAGAATCCGCCATTAATATCACCATTATATGGGATTGTCACTGTATTTAATTTCTACTATATACATATAAAACAAAAGGATAGTAAAGTAAATTCTGTACATTAAAGAAAATAAATAAATAAAAAAAAACCGGATAAGCGCAAGTCGGGCTCGCACACCGAGGATTCCGCACAAAAATTAGACGTCTCGAACTTGTATACTTATTTACCTTAAACTTCCGGAAAAATATACTATTTTGAAACGTCGAATTATTTCTTTTTCCTGTAAAAATATATTATTAAATATCACGACTTCACGCAAACTTTGGAGATGAGAAGTAGATCGCATGGGCTGCGGCTATTGAAAGCAAGGAAGAGGGCCTGGCAATTAGTTTATACATGGCTAAAGCCTTCGATTGAATGTGACATAGGGCGCTCCTGGCAAAACTTCCATCCTTCGAGCTTCCCTAGAATTTATGCAAATGGATCGCCAGCTTTCTGACTGGGCGCAGCATCAAGGTCGCTGTCGACGGTTTTCACTCGGAATATAAGCCCGTGAACGCTGACGTCCCCCAAGGCTGTGTGCTGTCCCCTACGATGTTTTTTCTGCATATCTTCATAATATCAATGACATGTTGGAGAATTGTAGCATTCATTGCTATGCAGATGATAGCACATAGGACGCTGTTTAGTCTAGCCTTAAATAAACCGGCCGACAAATAAGCTTATGTCTTCTCTTGCGGCATCCTTCGAGAATGTCTCCTCTCCTAAATCCCATTTGTCGTATCCCCAATATTTCAAAACACTCCCCTTATAGCCCCAGCGCCCAGTATCAGTATATTGGGCCTTAATGTTTCGAGTGAGTGCCAGTGACTGCCTGTCGCGATCATCTGGAAAGCAAGGCGAAGTTGGCCTCTAAGAAGCTTGTGGGTCATCAGCAGAGCGAGACGGTATTTCACGCCAAAACACTAATTAGCTCTAATAGGGCCCATGTTCGGCCTCATATGGAGTACTGTTCCCATCTCTATCAGCTGGAACCATTTGATCGCATACAACGTAGAGCCGTTCGAATCATTAGAGACCCAACTATCTGTGAAAGGCAAACAAAGGCCGGTCGGTTTGGTTTTGCGTAAAGACGTCTCCTCGCTGTGTGTCTCTACAGCATTTATCAGGGGGAGTGTTCTGAAGAAATGTTTGATGTTTAACCTGCCGCTGAATTTTCTAACTGCACAGTACGTCACATGCTTAAATATTCACATCACCTGGATACGTAGCACTCCACTACTGTGCGGTTTCGTAGGAACTTCGCCGCTTTGACAGGTTAGTGTGTGTTTACGTTATCCATTACAAACGGCGTTTTATTTTAAAACGATAATTTAATCTTTTAGTTTGTTTGAAAAAATCACTTTTTCATTTTTTTATTGTATTACGCTTTTATAGTGTAGTTAAAACTGTGGTTTCATTTAAAGTGGTGCTGACACTTCCACCCTGTACATATAGTGTTTTAACACTTTAGTTCATAATAAATGTAGATTGTACTTTTTACGCATGTCTTGATATTAAAATAATTAATAAAATTATCCATACCATTTACTAAAAGAAAAGCGCTGCTTCTTCTACCCTGTCTTTCCCCCCTTTTGCAAATACGTACGGTCGGTTACGGTAGTGACATTGTGTGCGTGTAGGTGGGCGCCGCCGAGAGCGTCGCCGTGCGCGGCGCGCGCGCGCTCGCGGACCCCGAGCGCCGCTTCTGCTGGGACGCGCTGCCCGCCGACCGCGAGCGCGCGCCGCTCACGCTGCAGGCGCTCGGCGACCGCGACCGCGCCGCCTGGCTGCGCGCGCTCGACCGCGCCGCGCTCGCGCCGCCCGCGCCCGCGCCCGCCCCCGCCCCCGCCCCCGCGCCCGACGCCTGGCCGCTCGACGACGCCGGCTTCGCCTTCGCGCGCCGCGTCGTGGCCGAGCTGGAGGCGCGCGGCCTGGAGGAGCAGGGCCTGTACCGCGTGGCGGGCGTGGCCTCCAAGGTGGCGCGCCTCGTGGCGCTGGCGCGCGAGCGCCGCCTGCCCGCCGCGCTGCACGACCCGCTGGAGTGGGAGAGCCGCACGCTCACGTCCGCGCTCAAGAGCTACCTGCGCGCGCTGCCCGAGCCGCTGCTCACGCGCCGCCTGCACCGCGCCTTCCTGCGCGCCGCGCAGGCGCCGCCGGCCGCGCGCGCCGCCGACCTGCACGCGCTCGTGCGCGCGCTGCCGCCGCGCAGCCGCGACATGCTGCGCCTCGTGCTGGCGCACCTGGCGCGCGTGGCCGCGCTCTGCGACCGCAACCTCATGACGGCCTCCAACCTGGCCGTGTGCTTCGGGCCCACGCTGCTGCGCGCCGAGCGCGAGACCGTGGCCTCCATCCTCGAGCTCAAGTTCTACAACGTGCTGGTGGAGGCGCTGCTCGACAACTTCGAGCTGGTGTTCGCGGACGAGCCGCCGCCCGCGCCCGAGCCGCCGCCCGCGCCCCCCGCGCCCCCCGCGCCGCCCGCGCCGCCCGCCCTCAACGGCATACCGAGGTGAGTTATACAATACTATATAAAGCTCATAATTCGGCCCGCTACGTTAAGTATGACTAATATGATCAAATTTCTCCTATTTGAGACTCGGGACTCGATCAGACACGCAGTAACCGCTAAATTCTAATAAGCATTAACACAGCGTCGGTTGCGGTCAGTAGTCTCGTCATGTGATATGCAAACTTGCGGCTCCATGTAAGTCAAAGCGTATAGATCCCGCGCACTTTTAAAGTCTCGATGTTCTCGCTTGGTGAAACAAATTACATTTTAATTGATTATTGGCCTAAAATCCCTTTGCATGAATCTATAGGTATCTGTTAAAGAACCCTATATAAGAAAATATCCAAACAAATGTTGATTGATGAATTCAATAGTTACTTCCTAGAATATACTAAAAAAGCTCAACTTGATCAGAAACTAATTCGCAACTGTTTTGGCACGGACGCTTGTGAACTTACTAAAGGAATCCATGAAGAACTCATTGAATCACAAAATGATAACAACTGCAAGGATGCTTTTGAATGAAATATTGAATATCTTGAGTCTTTGGTGTAAAATGCTTTGCGTTATTTTATGGTTTTCTCAACAGCTTATTTATGTAAACAAGAATTTTCTGCTTTGTTGGTAATACTGGTTGAAGCCAGTCGTGGCGCAGTGGCACAAAGTGTGACTATAAAACCGTCTATTTGTGAGTTCGATCTCCACTCGGGGAGATGAAATATTTACTTAAATTGATATTTCTATTTCTTCGCTCTGGTGTAGCGGCAAACCGCGGCGTTGAGTCCTGCCACTCAACACGCAATGCCTCCAGAATTCGGCACAAAGTGGGGAACGGAGTGTCTTAACACTAGGTTCCCTTTGCCTACCCTGCTGTGTGCGGGATACAGCGTGAAGCTGATTTGATTTGATTTGGTAATAAAAAACAAGACAAGAAAAAGAAAGTAATTGATGATTTGGACGTAACTTTGAGCATTAATATTAACTTCCTAGAATAGCCGAACACGTAAGACGATGCAAGCTCAGAAATCACATTAATACAAAATTACAGAATTGTTATTTTTTCTACACTCTTCACGCCATATCCCGCACATGACAGGGTCGGCATAGGGAATCTTATCTTATAACATTCCGTTCCCTCATCTTTCTACGAATTTTCGAGGCATTGCATGTTGAGTGCAGAACTTAACGCCGCGTTTTGCCTACCAGAGCGAAATGAAAGTATTAATAATTAAAAATTCATTCCCCTGAATGGGAATCGAATCTACAACAGTCGCGTTTACAATTACACACTTGTGCCACTGCGTCACGAGGGCCTCACGGGGAATTACAGAAGTTTCTCGTGAAATATGTTTGATTCTTAAGTTCCTATTGAGTATTTACTCGTATTGAAACTTTCATATGTTACAGTTTATTACAATTTCTTTTTATTAAACCGACATAGTGGTTAGAAAACAAATTCAGCAAAGACTTAATATCATGACTTTATTATTTCACTTGAAAAACAAGGATGATTTCATCTTTACATAGTTTTCTGTATGTACCGAATATGATTAAAATCATCATTTAACAAATGAACAGTTAGAGTAAACATTGATTTTCAGATTGACCTTCCTTCCTTCCTTGAAATAGTTCAAATGATGGCAACCTCTACTTGCGGCAGTTATTTTAGAGGCAACCATGTGTTATAGTGTATGTCTTGAACTTAGCAGAGCATTGTCCAGCAGATCAAAAATAAAATTGAGTTCTCTTTGCATGCAGCTGAGTTATATAGTTACTGATAGGTTTTACAAATAGTTCTGACGCGTTTATCCCTTAAAAAAGTTATTTAAAAAAATGATCTGCTGACTTCTCTTGGCAGATCATTTTTTGCAAATAAAAATCAGGGCGAGTTCTGCACACATAGGGATAAGAAAATTAGTTCCTGATCATTTTTAACAATAGTTCAGTTGATTTCAAAAAGAAAAAAAATTAAACAGAAAAAAGAACGCTCGTTTAGTAAATAGCTCGAAAGGTAAAGTAATTTTAATAACAAATAAAAGAATACATAGTCACTGGAACTCTTAATTTCATAATAGAATATAAATAGTTCTATGATATTAAGCTGAAAAAAAGACCAGAACAGTTCTTCTTCAGAGTTCTGGCCAATTTTTTTTAGAAAGAACTCTTCATCATTGGCAACTGCCAATGAGTTCTTTCTTATGAGCACGATTATAATATTATTTTTTCGTCGCTACAAATCAATTTGATATTTTTTAACAAAGTGAATTTTCAGGTATGCTCTGCTGGCACGAGTTCTGGTTTTTTAATTGGTTTTTTGTAATAGAACTATTCATATTAGATTACAAATTGAAGAGTTCCTGAGTCTGAGCACAATTAAAAAAAAAATTCAGTACTTCTTCATATGGAGAGTTTTAATTTGACATTTTTCAATATTTCAAACATTCAATTAAGCTCTGCTGGAAGTTTTTTTCAGAGTTGTGGTCTTTTTTCAAGCTAAATATCATAGAACTATTTATATTCTACAAGAGGAGTGGAGTGGAGTGGACTTTATTAGGAGTGAATTCTAAAAAAAACCACGAAACACGTTTTCAATAAAATATTTTTAACAGTTTGAATTTAATTTTTTATAAAAATCGGTGGCAATTTAAAGATTTTATTATACTTATTTGAACCCTTAGGGGGTGAATTCTTAAAAACCATGAAACACGTGTTCAATGAAATATTTTTAAAAGTCTGAATTTCTATACAAACTTTCAACCCCTATTTTATCCCTTTAGGGTTAAAATTTTTCAAATTCCCTTCTTAGTGGATGTCCGGAATATGAAAATAAATATCTGCCCAAATTTCACGTTTCTACCATCAGCAGTTACGGCTCTCCGTGCGTCTTACCTAAGTCAGTCAGCACAAGTCCTTTTATATATATAGATTATAAAATAAAGAGGGAGCGTCTAAGTATTATTTTATTTATTTTTAAAATTACTTACCATTCGAACTATTTTCAAAACGAACGTTCGTTTTGCTGTTTAAAAATTTTTTTCTTAGTGAAATCAACAGAAATATTGTTAAAAATGATCAGGAACTATTTTTCTCATTCCTATTTCTGCAGAACTCTCCCCGATTTTTATTTGCAAAAAAAAGTTAGTACATGATTTTTGACAATGCTCTGCTAAGTGTACAGACATTTATAGTGTTGAGAAAAAAGTAATCTTTAATTTGATACATGATTTATTTAAAAAAAACACATGAGTGCAAATTATCAACATTAGGTGACCTGTTTAAACAGGGAAAAACTGGAATTGCGGTAGACTGAGAGGTTGCAACCATTCACATTGCAATTTTTTATGCTATTTTCTTTTAAATGATGTTGGATTCACATAAAAAACACATAAGTGTAATTTTTCAACAAAAATGAATTACCATAAATTTAATTAATGGTGATTGCGGAGCGATTCTCCTAAGCAATCCTGGTGTAATCTATTCTACTATCATATATCATTCTTAAATATAAGTTAACTTAACTTAGCTTGACGCTTTATCCCTAGCGGGGTAGTCTCTGCACCAACCTGCACCTTAAATACTCCATCGAACATGTACATTAATAAAGAAAATAATTTACATTAATTAACAGTTTTTAGCTTTTACCACTGAAAAATGGACATTTAATGTTATTTAATTATAATATTCATTCTGAACAATTAACAACAGTCGAGTATCTGTTGTGTGTCTTTTTATATTTAAAAAGACACATAACAGATGGCTGCAGCAAAAAATTACTGGTGATTTTTTTCCAGAAGTAATTTAAAAAACTACTAGTATGCTTATTTAGAAAACGTATAAAAATTTAATCGAACCCGTGCCTCTTGGAAGCCCACCAGACGCTCTGATCACAAAGCCACTAAGTTGTAACAAGCGTATTTGCATTTTTTGCCAGTCTTCTATAATCAGTCAATGTTTATTGAGTACAAATATTATGATAATATAAACCTATCCTAGAACATGCACTTGGATGGTGGTGGGCCTACACTACTTACGTATGCTATTAAATCGGTTTTAAATTTGAAAATTTAATATGTCACGGAAGCATATCCTGGTATCTGGTTTCAGACAGGTGTCGTGCTCATTGGAATGGACTCTGACGATATTGTTATAAATAAGCAATTATCACGGTCTGATAAAGAAACTTTACCTAAGTAGTACTAAGTACCTTTAGTGGCAGTAAGTACCTTTTTTATTTTATTTAATACTGATGAGTGGTTTTTTAGCTTTTATAATCATTACCCACCTCATTTTTTTCATATCTTTAATATACAGAATTGATTTTTCTATCCTTTTATTATATGTACATATATATATTCGCGGCCTATCCGTGGCTTCGCCCGCATACATTGTATAATTCCTTTTATTGTGCTACATTTGCCAACAGATTATATAATTTATACATTCAATCACGTGGCTGCATACGAAGATGTCGACACCGGCAAGGGCGCCCCATACGGAACTCAAGCCTAGGCTTGCGATCGTAAACAGAGCGTTGAATTATTTTAATTTGACATTTTCTTGAAAAGTATACGTCCAAATTACATGCTATAAAAGATATAGTGGCTTAAGTTTTGAATAATACATCATGTAATATTCAAAACTTGAGCTACTTTTCAATCAACATCAACATGTTGAGTGTTGATAATTTTATTAATTATTCTAATATCAAATCATGCGTAAAATGGTAATCTAGCATTATTATGAACTATTGTCTTTTATTAAGTAATCATTCCTGCACAATATGGTAACTCTTTCTATAAAATTGAAGCCGATCTTCGAACGACGTAGCTGAATAACAATTTCTTTGATTTTCACGATTATTATACATTTTAAATAAAACTATTTTAACCGGATTAATCGCATATATTTAAGATTTTACATTTTTGAAACCCGACGTTTCGAGCACTTTGCAGTATTCATTCTGAACAATTAACAACAGTCGAGTATCTCTCGGTCACGAGTAGACTGAGGTGGCATTCCTCTGTCAGTTGACATAATTATTATATCAAACTACCGCCAACGATTTCTAAATTGCCTCGCGTACTGCCCTGGATTACTGCAGAATGAGCTGATAGTATTTTGCCCTCTAGTATGGTAGTTTTGAGACTTCAATGATTTTATGAGTGGGTCCCAGGTGAGAAAGTTTCTAGCCATCCTCTCTATTGAAATTATGATGTTTTTGTATTTCAATAGCCTTGCGGATCATTCTAGGAATGTAACTTTCCTTAGCGAAGATTTGGGGCTTATCAAACGTAATGTAGTGGCTGGGTTTATCCACAGTGTGCTCACTAGGGGTCGCAATCCGGAATTTTTGAATCACGGGATATCGGACCAAATATAGGTAGTTATTCGAATTAAAACGTGCCTGCTATTAAATCCAAGCCTCTTTAAGATATATAACGGTACATAACATACATTGGCAAAAGTAAGCGATGAGTTTTCCTTAAAATCCGGAATTTTACGACATTAACCGAGTTTGACAGGCCGGAATACCGAATTTCTCATCGCGCGTCGTTGTTGCGCATCTTTTTTGCACGCTGTTCTTGCCCGTCGATGTTCCGGGTGTCATTATTGTTTTTCTTTAATGTTGATTAATATAATATATATAATAATATTTTTTTTATATTAAATATGTTAAATAATATTTGTTAACTATAAGATATTTTTGATAAATATTTTCACTAAAGTGATTTATTATAGATAAAAGTTGAGAGTGCAATGTTGAGAGTCTGAAATGCGGTAAGTCAGCGGGAGCAGATGGAATTACTGCCGAGATGATCAAATATGGTGGGCCACGCGTCTTGGACTTATTCTGGTTTTTGTGCAATTTATGCTGGAAATCAGGGGAGGTCCTAGACGATAGGCGAGGTGCGGTCATCGTGCCTTTGTATAAAGGCAAAGGTTCACAGATAGACTGCGCAAGCCATAGGTCTGTCAGTTTGATTAGCTTAGGAAGTAAAGTTTATCCTAAAGTTTTATCGAAAAGAATGCAAGAGAGATCTGAAAGGTTGTTGTGGGAGGCCCAAGGAGGCTTTAGACGTAGAAAGGGTGTATAAATCAGATCTTTCCCCTCTGCAAGATCACGGAAAAATAGTTGGCCGTTAACCAAAAAGTTTTCTATGCTTTTGTGGACTTGGAAAAGGCGTTTGACAGAGTTGTAAGAGCGAAATTATGGGAGATACTACCCCGGTACAATGTGAGTGGACCCTTGCTGCAGGCCGTAAAGTCTCTTTACAGAGATCATTCAGCCTGCGTGCGAGTAGGAGCTGGCATGTCGCCCTGGTTTTACATCCGATTGGGTGTTAAGGTTGCGCCATGTCAGCTTGGTTGTTTAATTTGTATTTGGATAGCTGTCTCCAAGGAGTGAAATAATGTAGTGACATGGAAGTGAAAGTAGGTGACCTGAATGTGAATTGCTTGCTGTACGCAGATGATGCAGTGCTTATTGCATCATCAGAATCATTAGAATACGAGTTGCAGGCATTGATCAGCACTGGTGTGAAAATAATGATCTAAGCCTCAATGTGAATAAGACAAAGATTCTGATTTTTGAAAGAGATGAGGAAAGGACAGAATGCAAGATCTATGTCAGGGGTTCCCAACCTTTTCTTGATCAAGGACCACTTTCGTTATCATTTTTGGTAGCAGGGACCACTATGTAGGTATAAGTCAGTCCGTCAGTGTCACAATCGTGTGACTGCATATGCGACGGTTGTGGGTTCGATTCGCAATATATAGTTCGCGGACCATATTTAGGCCTCTGCGGACCACTGGTTGGGAACCACTGATCTATGTAAATGGTAAGATAATTTTTTTTTTTTCGTGAGGAAATCCTGTTACGGATACCGGCCCGAGTGGGGACTCGAGCGCAATTATGTGGGACTCGCGGACTGGCAGATGTAGGCCGTCCGACTACCCACTAAAACCTCACGGTGCTCCTCTTCGACCGCCACTGGCCACGAGACACGGGGACAATAGTCGTCCGCGAAACGCGGCGGCGGGAGCCTGCAAGGGACGTCGCGGAGTCAAGGGTGTGTGGTCACCCTCGACGGCCTGCTCTGAGTAGCGCGCGGGAGCATCCTGCGCGCGACTATTCGGGCCAGGTTAGTAGGCGGCCAGCTTCCCCAAGCTAACCGCCCTCTGGCTCATTAGGGCGGAAGGCGGCGATCGTGTGCCGCCCTCCGGCGACCCGGTTTCTTACGGCGGATGGCGAGTTCGGCAATAGCCTCCCTCGCCCATTCCGCCGACTCCTTCTCGAGCACCACTGCCTCGCAGAAGGAGGAGACCGCACCCCACGACGTCTCGCTGCCGGCCTTGGCCTTGACAACGGCCGGCAGGGAGAGGTCGTCCCCTATGACGTCGCGCAGAGCGCGACGTTGAGACGCCCAGCCTGTGCACACCTCCAACGTGTGCTGGGCCGTCTCATCGAGGCAGTCGTCGCAGTGGTGGCAGCGAGCGTCTGGCTCCCTCCCGGCGATCCGACACAAGTAACCCCCGAAGCAGCCATGCCCCGTGAGTACCTGTGTCGTGCGGAAGGTTAGGACGCCGTGACGCCGCGCTAACCACTGGCGGAGCACTGGACGAACAGCCTCGATCGTCAACCGGCCGGCAGTTGGTGTCGCCAGCCGGGATTCCCACACTTGTAATGCGGCTTCCCGCTCCTCCTCGGGGCGCGCTGGGCTTGCCGCGGCCCCGGACGCGAGGCCCCGACGCCGGCAATAGGCCGACGCCAGGGACGTCGCGTCCAGGTCCCACGGCACGACTCCGGCCAGCACGCACGCTGCCTCACCGGAGATGGTACGATACCCCGATATCGCCCTGATGGCCATCA
>JAATLQ010014620.1:1342-28437 GCA_013421005.1 Heliconius erato x Heliconius himera | reverse complement strand
CCTGTCACTGAGGCAGGGAGGCAAAGACATGCGCGACGTGCTGGGGGGTGCCGGCTCTGAGCACTTAATGAAGTAGGTCCGGGTGCCAGACGTGGTCGAATACGCGTACTACGTCGAAGAAGACTGCTATTGCTCTCTCCTTTCGGTTGATCGCTGTTACGGCGTAGTGTAACCAGAGTAGTATACCCGCTCGCCAAACTGCTCGCTTCGTGGGTGGATGTGCGCCTGGAGAAGTGAGACGAATAACTTCTCGGACAGCTTGGAGACCGCGCAAAGGAGGGTTATAGATCGGTACCCCTCAGGCTGCTATGGGCGCTTCCCAGCCTTGGGCAACATGATGAGCAGGCCCTCCTGCCATGCCCGGAGGAAGCTAGGCGGGGTGCGGCGGATCCATTTTTATAAGCAAAATGTCGAGGGCGCGGGGGGAAGCGTGGAGGTCGGCGAGCCGTTATACAGCAAGAATTTTTTAGTATCGTAATTTCGAATCTGTGCTACTAATCAACATTTTGATCTACATTTTTTTGGTATCTAAGATAACTAATATACTTATTTATACACTGAGAGTAAGGGATAATATGAGTCGATATAGCTTTTCTCTAAAACTATTTTTAATTTCGAAATATTGTAAAATGCAAAATTTATCTTTGTTTAACGTAGAAAATTAATAACTTATTTAAAAGGGTAAGAATTAATATCATTATTGACACACATCCCTCTCAATAAGTAAATATATTTAAATTACTATCTAATTTCCGTCCCATATACGCTTTCATTACTAAGATTTAAACGATTTTTATTTGCATTTCTTGTTCTACGACCTATATTTGAATGACTTTGTCGTGGTATAATTAAATTAAAAACATTTCCTATGTTTAAAAGGTAAAGAAAATAATAAAAGAACAGAAGAAGAGTAAACAAAATAAACAACAGGATACTTAAACGCAAGAAATGATAAACAAAAGCCTACCTACTGTTCTCTTAAACTAAAATACTTATACGGAAGAAATTATGAACAAAGGACTACCTACCATTCTATTAATCAAAATAGACGAAATTAAATATATTAAACTCCAATTATCCAATACGTACAATCGCATCTACATCTACTTTTCTACAGTACAGAGGCAGGCGGGCGCGGCGGACGCGCTTCTATAAGCAAAACGTCGCGGGGCGCGGGGGGACACATGGCGTGTGGCGAGCCGTTTCAAAGCAAGGATATTTTGATATTGTAACAACTTCTAAAGTACTTATTAAAATGAAAAACAGTAAAAGACAGTTATGATCTACATTAAATGGCCAACGTAACTTATATACTTATTTATATGCTGAGAGTAAGGTAATAAATGAAACTTGGGCCAAAACTGCGGTTTATAGCCGGCGTGATGTGTCAACAATTAAATGCGTTTTTCTCTAAAAGTATTCGTAATTTCAAATTAGTGTAAAGAGCAAATTTTATCTTCGTTTAACGTAGAAAATTAATAAAGTATTTAAAAGGATAAGGATTGATACCATTATGGACAAACATCCCTCAAAATAAAAAATATATTCAAATTACTATTTTTAGACAGAAATATGCTCACCGTATGTTATCCTTAGAAGATACGAATATGCTGTCGCTGACTTTTTTGTAGATCTTATTAAGAGGAATAATACTCTAGTACATTGTTTTCATGTAGGACTTACCATTAAAGCAGCGCATGCGTGAAAGTGTCTCAACGGGTGGGACTTTATACACATTTATCATATTTATGTCAAATTACAATAAAATATACATATAATAAACCATATATAATCCTTCCCTGAGAAATACTCTACATAATGGTGAAAACTGCATCAAAATCCGTTGGGTGGTTTAGAAGAAGATAACGTAGAAAGGCCAGACAGAGAAAAAAATCGTTCTTATTTTATAAGATATAGAGAAGAGATAGAGAAGAAAACTTTAAGCATATTTTTTAGTGTCCTATCGAAACAAGGCTTTTAGCTGAAACCGAAACCGTAACTTTTTAATATACAGTATAACTAGAGAAATACTAAAACACTGGATAGTGATGGTCCATCACTATTACCATCCATTTTGGTACCATCTATTTTTGAAAACAGTAAAACTTTGCAATATAGGATTATATTGCAAAGTTTTACTGTTTTCAAGAAATTTATTAAACATCATATTTAAGCAATAAAACGGTTAAGAAAATTTATATTCCAGGATTTTTATATTCTCTGATAGATTTATGCCCAACTGTAGTTTTTTTTTAAGGTTACAAAGTCTCAAAACGTTAACATTTATTTGTTAAACTTTAACATTTGTTGTCTCAAATCGTGACTTTCAATTGATTACTCTGCGAAACAAAAAAATTGTAGCACTTATCTTATTCACAGCAGGGTAGGCAGAGGGAATCTAGTGTTAAGACACTCCGTTCCCCACTTTCCGATACGTTCTGGAGGTATTACGTGTTGAGTGGCGGAACTCAGCGCCGCGCTTTTGTTAATGGTTTTTGAAAACACTTATATTAGACACAAAAACTATGCATATATGCTTAATGGTTTTTGTCTTGAAAAATAGAAAAAAATAGTTCTTAACAAAAATCTTGTGTCAACAAAAAAATATGTGTTATACAGGGTGGAAGTGTCAGCACCACATTAAATGAAACCACAGTTTTAACTACTCTATAAAAGCCTAATATAATTCAGAAAAAAATAAATTCCCAAAAATGAAAAAGTTTTTTTTTCAAACAAAATAAATAATAAAATTGTCATTTTAAAACAAAACGCCATTTGTAAGGATGACGCACACACACATAAACCTATCAAAGGAATACCGCCGCACACGCCTCATTTCGAAATCGAGTCGTATGTATTGGCGATAAAGTTCAAAGTTGTTTAACCTTTAGTAGTAGTTGTTTAACCTTTAGTACTATACGTAATCGCGTCACACGAAATACAGGTATGGATAAAAATCGTGAAATGAAAAAAAAATCGTACGTCCAAACTGTTGAGGCATCTTGATTAATTTCTTTAGGTATAGGTTTGAAATATTTTACCCTATATGCTGTTTCCGTAAATGGAGCGCTGCCTCTTCCATGCTGTATATGTGGCAAATATTGCTTACAAAAGTATAGAAAACAAAGCAAGTATACTTTGGCATAAAAATTGTATAAAAGATGGAACTGGGTACATTGTAGGTTGAGCCTACCTGACCTACTAAGACCTGATAAGACTGGTGCTGTTGTAAATAACTATGTCAAACGAGTAGGTTCAGCCCTGAGTATAGAAAAATTAAAAGCAATCATCTTAGAATAAAGCACCAGAATACTCTGAATGAGTTAAAATTTTTCAAATATTTTACAATTAGGAATTAATATGAGCATGAATATGCGCTTTTTATTATCTGTCCAATTAGATAGATTCCTGGATAATCTGGGCAGACTACTATTGAATTTTAATGAAGGATTGTTCTGATTGTTTAGGACCATGGCAGAAAAGCTTACAGAAAAAAAATATTATTATTTTTTTGATGAACAGCATACACAACTTTTGTTGTCATATCGTTCTTATACAGGACAATATATAATATTTTATTAAGATTTTTCCAGTGAAATAGCTAAAACTTTTTGTGTCAATTTGGCAAATTTCATAATTTTTGTAGTATTAATCTTATACAGAATTGACTTAAATTAAAGCATGCCCCAAAATGACTGTTCGCCATCATTATTTCTCGAATTTTAGGTACAAAAATTTAGACCAAGTATTTTAAAAACGTCCTCACTTTGTCCTCTATATTATTCGACATAAATGTCCTCTATATTTCTACGATTAATTTGAATTAACCTCAATTTAATAAAATTCTTGCCTGTTTCTTCTATTTATCTATTTAGAATTGGCGAGGGGTAAAATAAAAAATAAAACATGCCAGATATTTTTTGAAATTGTATAGGTAAATAAAATTTGAATGTTGCGGGATTTGAACCCTTGATAAGCACTTATGGTTTAGTGGTGAAAGCGTTTAGACGATCTGCAATTGAAGCGGGTTCGAGTCCACCTACGTACCACCACCTAGTATTAATAGTTTTTATACGTCTTTTAAATATATTTTTGTAACTTTAGCGTTTGGCGCTCCGTTCTCTCTGACTACCCCGCTAGGGATAAAACGTGAAGTTAGTAGTAGTAGTAGTAGCTTGAAATAACACTTAAAAAGGTAGGTATAGCAGTAGAATAAATAGCAGTGACGCCTAACAAGTACTTAATTTCGCCTTGGCCTTGAATTGGCCGTTTTTTGGCCGAAACCGAAATTAGGGCCGAAACTACGATTTTTGGCCGCAACTCGCCGAAATCGAATAGTTGGCCACTAATATTCTTATAAGAAAAATCAATGACGCCTGTCAATAAAACTTAGCAATGTTTTGAAATTAATACTTTGCTAACAAGATTTTTATATCCAACATTATTTTTGTATACGAATGACACAGGACAGTTTTAAAAATGTATTTAAAAAAATGAAAGTGTTGCATACCCAATAAGGCTTACATTATCGAGATTTGAAACTACGCCTTTAAACTATTTTATCAAGTTATTATTAATCTTTTCCCTTATTTTTATACCTTTTTTTTCTTTTTTCTAGCGTCACGCTATATCCTGCACACATCATGGTAGACAGAGGGAAGCTTATGTTTCCCATTTTTCGCCGACTTCTAGAGGCATTACGTGTTGGGTGGTGGAACTCAACGCCGCGCTTTGCCTCGACACTAGAGCGAAGAAAATGGAAATATTAAATATTTCACTTCGTCGAGTTCGAATCGAGTGTAATCGAACCCACAATCAGTCGTGTTTACAGTCACACTGTGTGTCCCAGCGCCACGACTAGCCTCACGTTTTTAAATAGGCCAAATCATCAAAATTAATAACGCAGGTTAATAATAAAGTCTGTATTAAGATAGAGTGAAAACTTACATTACACATATAAGAATAACGGTTGGTTTTGAGGTACAAGGGTGTGACTGTAACGCGACTGTTGTGGGTTCAATTTCCACTCAGAGGAATCAAGCAAGGCAAAAATGTGGCGTTGAGTTCCGCTACTCCACACGAAATGCCTAGAAAATTCGGCGGAAAGAGGCGAATGTAGTGTCTTAACACAAGTTTCCCTCTTATCCTGCTATATGCGGGATACAGTGAGAAGCTGAAAAAAATTAAAGAAACAAAATGCTATCAAAATCGATTTCTCCAGCTTAAAATTACTGTTTATTTAAATAAAAATTAAAAACATCATATATGTAACATTATATAGGTACTTCAAATTCAAAATATTTTTTTGGTAGAAAGTAAATTAACTTTAACAACTTTAATTTGTTTAGAAAACGTATAAAAATTTAAACGTAGCGGGACTCGAACCCGCGCCTCCTAGAAACCGACGAGGCGCTCTGACCACCCTGATCGGTTTCCAGGAGGCGCGGGTTCGAGTCCCGCTCCGTTCAAATTTATATACGTTTTCTAAATAAGTGTTTTTCTATACTAAGTGTGGAATAACACTTTAAAATGTTAAAAGTTTTATTTCATTTACTTTCGCACTAAGTAATAAGAGATATAGAATTAATAATAAAAACTACACAGTCAAGTTCTTTGCTTATCTTTTTTATTTGTAACGTTAACGCTAGCTCCATACTTCTAGTACCTACTTAGTAAATTAATATTAAATTAAATAATAAATATATTAATACATAATATTTATTCACTAAAATTCTCCTTCTAAAATACTGGAGCAATTATCTATATATGAATTTGCTTTAATTTTACGTACATCATACATTGTTGTTTTACTTTATAATATCATAGGAGCAAAGTTACTATAAGAAAAAATTATAAATATTTTTCGCTTCGGTATAATTTCGTTTGTAATTTGTTAGGGCTTAGGGGTGTTTGGAAGGAGCTTCTAACTTTGCTATATCGGCGGTATAATTTCTTATATTGTTCCGAAGAAAATTAAAAAATATATATTGTAATAAATTAATTAGATTATTTTTGCGTTTTATTTACTTAATAACTACCAAAGTAACCACCAAGTGGATATCGCTTTTGGGTGTAAGTAAGATAAATGTAAAATTTTATAAAATAACTATTTTCAGCTTCCCGCTGTATCCCCCGCACACAGCGTATTAGGCAGAGGGAACCTAGTGTTAAGACACTCCGTTCCCCACTTTCAACCGGTTCTGAGGGCATTGCGTGTTAATGGCAGAACTCAACGCGTCGCCAAAAAGCCGCTCTTTGGAGAGCCAAAATCACATTGTTCGTTAATCGTTACATCCGTATCATCCCTGTTATATACCAAGCTATATAGCTTGGTATATAACAGGGATGATACGGACGGTAGGAAAAGGTTAGGTATATACTTAGGAAAAGGTTAGGTATATACTTTTCCTACCGTCACGCTGTATCTAATATGGGTAATATAGCTTATATAAGTTAGTGTCCAGACACTAACTTATATAAGATGTAAGGCGGCAGAACGCAATGTCGCTAATTATAATTATGATAGGGTTTGGACAATTTTTTCCTCGAGTCGAGTTTTTGCTTCCAATGACGTCATATTCTCATTTTTTGTGGACGTGTCAGTTTAGATTAATCACAAAATATCCTCTTATTTATGGTAACTTTTTTATTAGCTTTAGGTATATAATTTTTTATATATATTTATATATTACGACCTGCTCGCGGCTTGGCCCGCTAGAACTATCCAATTATTTATTTACTAATATGAATCACTTTCTTGTTCTTATAACATTATCAGCTTAAAGACGATATCCACACATTGAAAACTAAAATTTAAGATAATTCAGTAATAAAATTATTTTGTTACAATTTTGTGGAACCAAATATAATTGATATAGATTTATGATTCGATTTAAATATAACAAACACTTAAGCGTTAAAGGAAATTTAACTAAATAATATAGTGAAAACTACACTCAAACGGTTACGGTTACGGTTTAGCTGATTCTGAGATCATCTGAGATCAACGCGAACAAACAGGCAAATCCACAAATATACAAACCAAGAAAAATACAATAAAAATAAAAATTATTATTTTGGGTTTCATTACATTGATAAATGGCCCTAATATTAGATATTCTGATATATCTTTCATGTATAGACAACGTATAATTATTAAAATTTTATAATGTGTATAGTTGAATTTCACGATTAATTAAAAAAAGTCAAATTAAATCAGCTTCACGCTGTATCCTGCACACCCTCCCTGCCTACCCTGCAGAGGGAACCTAGTGTTAAGACACTCTGTTTCCTATTTTCCGCCGAATTTTGGAGGCATTGCATTTTGAGTGGCGGAACTCAACGCCGCTCTTTGCCTCGACACCAGCGCGAAGAAATAGAAAAATATAAATAAATATTTTATTTCCTCGAGTGGGAGGGATCGAAGCCACAACCGTCGCGTTACAGTCACACCCTTGTGCCCATGCGCCACGACGGCCTCCAAACGATTAATTCAATACAATGAATTATTTTGTGTTCTAATATTTTCTATATGCAGCGCAGTTATAGTGATTTCTAATGTGATAACCTTAAAAACTTGGGTATTAGGTATCAACTTTGGGTATTAACGTAATTCGTGTAACGTAATAAAAGGAGTTTTAATTGTTTAAATAAAAAATACTACCTACATCGGTATTTAAGATCGGTTCAGTAGTTTTTTTTATAAATATATGTACGAACTTTTTTCTTAGAGCTCTTTGCACAATTTTACAGTGTAGTGACAAATTTTAATTTGTTACACTCGCAACATGTTAAAAGAGAATAATTAAAATAACTAATTTCAATTATTAAATTATTATATTAAATTATATTCAATTATTATAAATGTGTAGACAGACTTAACGATTCAATACTTAGCCTTATAAGGATTAATGTCTGAAATGGTTTTGTAATATTTGTTACAGACTATTAATTTGAACAAAACACATTTATATTTAAATAACTTTTATTAACTTCTTTTTGAGAATAGAGGCCAGTCGTGGCGCAGGGGCACAAAGTGTGCCTGTAAATCGACTGGTTGTGGGTTGGATCCCCACTAAAGGAGATGAAATATTTATTTACATTTATATTCCATTTGCTCTGGTGTCGAGAGGAAAGCAGCGTTGAGTTCCGCCACTCTACACGCAATGCCTCCAGAAATTGGCGGAGATCGGGGAACGGAGTGTCTTAACACTAGGTTCCCTCTGCTTACCCTACTGTGTGCGGGATACAGCGTGAAGCTGCAACTTTTTTTGTTTTTTTTAGCATCAGGCTGACTTCCTCACATAACAAGTAGATAGAGGGAATTTGTGAACTTAATGTTAATATATTTCGTTTCCATTAAGGTACTTCGGTTCCTCATTTTTCGCCTAACTCTTGGGGTATTGTGTGTTGAGTGGCGGAACTCAACAAAAAACAGAAACAAATACATTACATTACATTACATAAAAAACACACATAGAGGTCGAATTAAAAAAAATAGTTCCTAAATCCCATCTGGGCAGCACCTATATAAAAATCCATATGTAAATTTTTGAGACCCCCAGCCCCATTGTAGTAATGAAAAACAACGCTTATTTAACAACCACGTCCTATAAACAACGCGCTTGCAAAAATTTAAACTGCTGCACTTATTGTAACAAATTAAGTATGAACCCCAAAGATAACAGGGGCCTTAGGGGTCGAATATTGCAAATTCATGTTTTAGTGAGCACCTACGTCTTATAAATCCATCCTTACAAAATTTCAGATTCCTAGCTATTGTAGTTTCTGAGATTTCGTGATGAATGAACGAGAGATTGATTTTTCGATTTTATATCTCTATATATAATAAAAACAGTAAAAATATTTTGTCTGTACATTTAGTAATTTTGACTGAAATGGATATAGTTAGCACTTAGAATATCAGAAAGCTAAAGTTTTTTTTTAATTTCTTGTCTGTCTGTCTCTCTGCATGGTCACGTTTTTCTCTGAAAGTACTGAACCGATTTATTTAAAAGTTTCACCAATAGCTTTGATTTAAGTTAACTTAACTTTTAAAATTTGTTTGATCAAAATTGGTTCAATAAAAAAGTTATCGGCATTTGAATAAACTCAAGGCATTAGTTTGCCTGCGTAAGTTATATAGCAATCGCGCTGGTAAGATTCCTGGCTAAAGAATGACATTCGAAATGTCTTAGTTATATGACTGTTGATAAAAATATATATATTTAAATCACTTTTGTTCAGAGTACAAATAATAAAGTAAAAAAAAAATGTTAATGAAGGTTACCTTCGTAAATAATAACAGTTTAAGTCGTAATTAATTCAACACATAGATAAAGACCGATTTGATCTTCAAACAAATATTAAGTAGATACATAGATTCATTGGTTCGTTCATTCGTTTAAAATAAATCAATATAAAAATGTCTCAAATCAGCCTTTCTACGTGTTCTCTGTAATAACTACATATTTACCAATTGTACATTTAGCCAATAATATATGTAACTAATTTAAAAACCGTACAGGAGTTAATATACAATCGTTACAGTTATTTTACAAAGAGTATTATGAATCCTTCAAATCAATAATTTAACATTTAAAGCTGTTTCTGAATGAGTAAATTAAATTATTCACTGACAGCACATTTAACAGAGTTTTAAAATTATGATGAGACGTACGATACATAGGTAAAAAGAACATAATGTTACAAAAATATATACGTATAAGAAATAATTAGTTTTATGTATATTTTTATAAATATCGAATATCAACATTGGTCGTATTTTTGAAATCAAAACAATCAAGTCTTTATAGAAATTACGATAATGTAGTAAAAAATAAAAAAAATCATATTAGAATATTACAAATTAAAGTAATAAAAATCATATAAGTCATTTCTGTTTATTAGATCATTAATCATGTAGCTTAAGCGGGCGAAGCTTCAGGAGGGCCGCTAGTAATATATAAAATAAATATATTATATATAAAATAAACATATATAGATTTAGAAAACTAGTTAATAGGTCAAGTTTCCTCTTACTTGATATTTCCTATAAAGTCGTCATCTCTATATCTGAATTCAAACAAGACCTTTAGATTAAATATAAAAAAACAAACGTGACACATTATCAAAAAAAAATGCTTAATAATAAATAATACACGGTTCTCATGTCGGTATATCGACGTCATACAAATTAGAAGATTGACGAGTTCTTTTGCGCAAGCGCAAGCATTTGTAGCCGTTTTATAAATAAATAAAAAACGGGTCAAGTGCGAGTTGGACTTACCCACCGATGTTTTCGTATCACCTCCAGGATTATAGGTAAGCGGGAAGTATAACAATTTATATAGAGATGAAATTATAGGCTTGTTATAGTTTTTAACTGTAATATAAATAAAAATTTGCATTTTTCGAATTTTTCTTTTATTTGTACTGCAATTACCCACTTCTTGCCAAATTCCAAAATTATAAGTCTACCAGAAACCAATTAGTTATGATTACGGGACGAATGAAGATAACAAGCTTACATTTTGTATAAAATTAACTTCAAAAATAAACTTAATAGACTTATAAATAATTCAATCAAAAAGATCGTTTAATTTTAGTATCTGTAATAATTTATAATATCAATTTAAATCTATCAGATATTATTTGCACAAATAAAATAGACTTACTTGATTAATATAATGTTTTCATTAGATACTAGACACTCATTAAAAATCTAAGATGCGTGAAGATATTATAAAATTAATCATGTTTAGTATTAATCAAGACTTTTATAACATATCACCTATACGAATTTCCAACGTCGCAAGATTTAAATTTTATATAACCTTCACGCAGCTTCCAGTGCTCAACGATAAATTAGAGAAAATCTAGTTTTAAAACACTGAGTTCGCCACTTTTTTATATTCATGTTGTATCTTTCTTATAGTTAACTCTAGGTTCCCAGTTCTGGTACCTGGGAACCTTGTGTTAAGACACTCCAATATCATTAAGACACTTCTGTTTAACACATTGTGCTGTCTTTTCGAGGCATTGTGCGAAGCGTGATGAGCGGCGGAATTCAACGCTATGCTTTACCAGAGCGAGGAAATGAAAATATTATACATTTAATTTCCTTGATTGGGAATCGAACCTACGATCTCTCACTTGTGCAACTACGCCGTGACTAGCCTCAAGTTCCCTTTTTCTGCTCAAATTTTGAGATATTGCGTATTGGTGGAACACTGAGCGTTTTCTACCAGGTAATGAAAATAATTCAACTATAATAATTTTTCTAAGTGAGGATTGAACCCAAAACCATCGCCTTAACATTCAGTCGCTACTCCACTGCGCCACGACGGCCTTAAATTGTGGTATTAATTATGAAATGTCAATGTTTATTCAGAGCGCTTTTTATTCTTAACTGCACGCTTTATCCCGTAGAGTAAGCAGAGAAAACGCAATATCATAAAACTCAGTTTTCCGCTTAATCTTTGATTTCAACACACTGTACTGTATGTTCACTGGCGTAACTTAACGCAATACAAAAATAAATAAAATCAATATCTTTTTTTTTTCTTTATTTATTTTTTAGCTTCACCTGTATCCCGCACCTAGCAGGGTAGACTGACGCAACATGGCAACCTAGTGTTCAAGACACTCTGTTCCCATTAAAACACTCGTTTCCTGACTTTTGGCTGAATTCTTGGGCCCATTACGTGTTGAGTGGCAGAATTCAAAATATTAAATATTTCATGCCCCTTAGTTGCAATGTAACAACCGTCGCGCGCTTGTGCCCCTGCACTATGATGGCCTTATTAGCATTTTAATAATAATAATAATAATCAGCTTCATGCTGTATCCCGCACACAGCAGAGTAGGCAGAGGGAACCTAGTGTTAAGATACTCCGTTCCCCACTTTCTGCCGAATTCTGGAGGCATTGCGTGTTGAGTGGCAGAACTCAACGCCGCGCTTAACCTCGACACCAGAGCGAAGAACTGGAAATACAAATTTGAGTAAATATTTCATCTCCTCGAGTGGGGATCGAACCCACAACCAGTCGGTTTTACAGTCACACCTCGTGCCGCTGTGCCACGATCGGCTTCTCATCAGCATCTTATATGAATTAAATCAATATCTCATATATTTTTAGGAAAAATTGTCACTGAATGACGTAGGAACAGTTATTTGTCAATGTTGTTAGTGATTTCTTAAGTGTTTGTAAATAATAATCATTTGATCAATTGTGATAATTAACATACATATATTATTGTACTTAATGTAAACTATTATCATTCTTAATGTGGATACGACAATTAAATTTCGTTACGTGGGGTTGATTTATAAAAATCAATAGTCCCAAAATAGTCCAATAGTCCCAAAATATGAAAATGGATAGGAAACTTAGAGGCGCGGGTTCAAATCAAATAGTAAATTTTTTTATACGCCTTCTAGAAAAAGGATTTTTTCTTTCCTAAGTGTAAACACTGTAAAAATGTAAAGAAACTTCTTCTCACAACACTCTCTGCTTAATTGTTGAGGCATTGCGTGTTAAGAGGCGGAACTCAATGCTGAACTTCGCTTTATTACAAGAGCGATGAAATTAGTCTTTTTCTTTTTATAGATGAATTTAAAAGTGTAAATACCTAAATATAATCTAATTATAAGCCTAGTTTACGTAACATATAAAAAATTAAAAGTGTTAGTTTTGAAAAGCTGAAAAAAGATACGTCTGTACTGTTCAATTATTAACTAAAAAAATATGTTGAAAAAATAAATAAATGTCCATATAAATGAAACATAAAAGGAACGCATAAGTTAGCAAACAAGCACAACATTTATCGTATTACCGCCAGAACAATAATCAATAGAACAAACAGTGTTAACTACCGCTGGGAAAATTCCAACGTGTACAAATAAACTGTAATAGGCCGAAAATAAATTAATCGTTTCGTAACTTAACTACACATTTTCCACCTCTTTATGCGGTACCTAACGCGTAACTGGGTTTTGTTTAACTACATTGAGAAGATATTTTTCAGGGTTCCGTACTTTTTAAGGAAAAAAGGAACCCTTATAAGATCACTTTGTTGTCCTTCCGTCCGTCTGTCTGTCTGTCAAGAGCATTTATCTCAGGACCACTTTAAATGTAAACCATATAGTCAGATCTACGGCCACAGGCTTTTTCGAAAAAAAATATGTTTCTAAATTTTCTTTAAAAAAATGTAGCCGTTTATATCGCAAAAACACGTTTTAAAACAAATAGAACGGAAATCAAAATTAATAAGGTACTTCCGGTTGATTTAGAATTATGAAACTTGGTAGTTAGCATCTACAGCAGGGTGGGACCCCTGCTTTTTCTTGATCAAGGACCACTTTTATATCATTCTTGGTAGCAGGGACCACTAAGCATGTAGGTATAATAAGAATTAACTGTGATAGTCATACAGAAACTTCGCCTCACCACCCCCAGTCATAAAATTAAAATCGTTCGCGGACCATATTTAGGCTTCTAAGGTCCACTGGTGGTCTGCGGACCACTGGTTGGGAACCAGTGATCTACAGGCACTATTATAGGAAAAAATGTACAACTATACATTTGTGGTTAAATCCTAAAAAAATAAAAGCTTTAAAAGGGCTACGAAATTAGGCATTAAAGCCGCTAGTTCAAGTATAGAGGTATCAGATGAAAGGAGTCTGGATAAGCTATTCTTGAATTTGAGAAAAAGTTTAAGACCTCAAATTTTAGTACGGAACACTCAGTGGAAGAGCCCAACTCGCGCTTGTCCGGTTTTTTTCAATCTTTTCCCCGCATAGCAAAGCAACCAGTCAGGTTAGTCAGGTTACTCGTCTTGCCCGAACGCCGAACGCCGCGCCTCGTCTGCCAGAGCGGAGAAATGAAAATAATTGAAATATAAATAATCATTCATTTCGTCACGTTTATGTATAATCAAATTCTTGGCAAATACATACAATCCCTAATAGATATTTTAATTCTTTTTATTAGAAAAAGACTAGTCAAACTTGCGTACTTTACTACCCTTTCTTCCCCTAAGGTTTACCATAATACAATATTGGATTGCATTTAAATCGGTTAAGCCGTTTCTTAGATTGGCGTGCATAAACGCATAGATAAATAAACATACCAACATATAGATATAAGTTAATAAAACCATAGTTATTATTATGTTAAATGCCTCCAATAACAGTAAAGCCCCCGGGCGTTACTCACAAAAAGCCGGGCGCCAGAAGGTGCGTAAAACTATTTAAGTATGTTCTAAAAATCTTCTAAACCTGTTTAGTTTTAAAATATACAAAAATTTTAAAATAGAATTGGATATTTATTTCAAACTAAATACACGCGAAAAATGATTTTGTAAATTTATAAAAAAAATTAAACGTTTTTTTGTTTGTTTGTTTAAGAGTCTTATTTAAAATATATGAAACCGCGAAAATTAAATATTTTATATGGTATATGTTAAAATAGTACTATACTATTTTTGATTGGAAAGTCTTAATCAATTTTCACTAGATTATATACAATTGGTTTATTAGTTCAAAATTCTCATAGAATCGAAATTTACATGATAAGATAATGTAAAATTTAAATAATTCAACGCCCTGTTTCCGGCATCAAGCATAGGCGCGAGTCCCGCGGGGGGCGCCCTTGCTGCGGGTTTCATCTTCTCGACCGGCCGTAGTGCTTGCACTTTCTTGCACAAAAGGGATGAAAATGTAAAATCTGATCCTGACTCAGGTTGTACACCTATTGCTGCTAAACTATTATGTATTGACACAACTCAACAAATACAAGACTCTGGCCCAAGTACAAATGCTAAATATATGTACACATCCGGTGAAAAATCAAGAAAAAACATCAGAAATATTTGCTGTAATTCCGGACGTTCTGGAGTTCAAGGATGTTGCTTATTTAAAATATCATTTAAAAATCTTCTTCTATAATCGGACCAACTTCGAAAGAAATAATCATTCGTGGATCTCGCACATTTCAAAACGAAGATTTATAAGTGGAACGGGAATTGATGTATCATTAGAAGAGTTCAGGTACAAATAAAGGAAACTTATTATCTTTGCTTAGACTTATAGCTCAGTTCGATCCGCTTCTAGCAATCATATTAAACATGCTACAGAAACTCCAAAAACTATTTCATATTTGTCACCACAGATTCAAAATGAATTCATTCATTTTCTGGCATCTACAGTTCGACTGCAAGTTGTTAGGTATGTAGATGTTGATTTTTATTAATAAAAAACTTTTTTGGGTTTTATTGAAACACATGCCAGAGCCGCAGTTTCAATAAATAATTTAATTTTAAAGAAATTATTTAAATACTGATGAAATTTTATTTACAAACTGCAAATGTTACGACAATGCTGCCGTGTTAGCAGGTCACACCTCTGACGTCAACAAAGAATAATGAAAAATAATCATGAAGATTTATTTGTAAATTGCTATAATCATTTATTGAATAGTACTAGTTACTGCAGCTAAAGAACAGCCAATCGTCGTGATATGTTTTGAAATCATTTAAAATATTATATATATGTATTCTTCTCAGGTTCAACGTTACGTTGAGAATTATTAGAAAAGCCTTCAACAAAGTCTGTCAAACGTGAATCTGATGCCAGGATACAAGCGGTTAGCGTTATCGACGATGGAATAGAGTATTCATATTCTTATGTCAATTACGAAAGTGTAGTACATACTTATATTAATTATAACTTAGCTTAACGATGTCTCCTTAGTGGGGTAGCCAGAGAGAACCTCACCTCACCTCAGTCACGACCTCTGTATACCTTTTTGATGTCGTCCACTGTCATCAACATCTTCATACATGTCCTCGTGTTCTTACATGATTTTCCTCCAATATCATCGATACTGATTTCAAAGTCTCCCTCTATCACTTTTCCTTCATAAATATTTTTTGCCGTTCTGTTATCCCTCATTCATTCGACGTTTCATTTCACATTTTGGCTAGTACCTGCCATTCTGTGTATCGGTTCGATCAGTTAATCATCACCTCCACAGCATTGATCTTTCTTTCATTCTCATTCTGTAATAATGAAGTTTCGCAACCATATAACACCGTCAATACCAACACTGCATAATATACGGCTAAAAGTGCAGCTGTGCTGACATTTCGGGGTCTCATCAATGTACAAACAAGGATTGTTTAACAACCGACTGAATGTCAAACCAGGGCGACATGCCATCTCCTACTCGTACGCAGGCCTAGTGATCTCTGGAAAGAGACTTCACAGCCTGCAGCAAGGGTCAGCTCACATTGTACCGGGGTATTATCTCTCATAATTTCTTTCTCACAATTTTGTTAGTCTTTTCCAAATCCACAAAAGCACTGAAAACTTCTGGCTTCTGGCTTAAGGCCAAAACTATTTGCGTGATCATGCGAAGGGAAAAGATCTGATCCCTTTTCCAGCTCTAAGCCGCTATTTACTTCATATATACTGATAATTAAAAATAAATGCCTTGAATAGTTCACTTATTGAGGAAGCCTATAGCTATTATATCACGTTTGTGATTATGATCGAAGGTGAAAACTAATAAATAATATAACGAACGAATTTTTGTAACAGCAAAAAATGTAAATTACAGTCAAAACGAATTATATGTATAGATTACAAGGTATGCGGTAATTATAGATAGATATTAAAATTCAAATAATATTAATCTCTATATATAATCAAATAGTAAAAATATTTTGTCTGTACATTTAGTAATTTTGACTGAAATGGATATAGGGACACTGTAAAAGCAAAAATATACTTTTCAATTTCTTGTCTGTCTGTTTGTATGGACACATTTTTCTCTGATAGTACTGAACCGCTTCACTAAAAAAATTGCCAATTGCTTTGTTTTAACTCAGCTTAACATTTAAAGTTTGTTTCATCATTAGTTTGCCTGCCAATGTTATATAGCAATCGCGCTGGTAAGATTCTTGGCTAAAGAATGACATTCGACACTTTCTGCCGAATTCTGGAGGCGTTGCGTGTTGAGTGGCAGAACTCAACGCCGCGCTTAGCCTCGACACCAGATCGAAGAAATGGAAATATATTTCATCTCCTCGAGTGGGCATCGAACCCACAACCAGCCGGTTTTACACGCCGCCGCGAGGCAGCGTGAAATATAGGTAAAAATGGAGATCTTCAGGTTAGGCCTTTCTAGAAAGAAAAGATGTCACAGAAGTTTAACGTTTGCTTTGCGTTTGCCGCTGCGCCACGACTGGCTGCAGTGTCTTAATTTATTAAAAAAAATGAAATATGTGACTTTATTCCGTTCTTTTTTTAAATTTCACGATATATGCTTACGACGGTAGTGATTCGTTTTTTTTTAATATCTATTGTTAGGATCTTGCACACTAATTATTTTTCAGGTTCACCTTGTATCCCGTATCTACATAGAAAGATAGGCAGAGGGAATCTCAAAAAAATACTACATACAGACAAAATTATATTATGTGTATATATCTAATTCTACCAAATTACAGGTACGTTATCGTAGTATTTTTTTGTTTAGAGCTCACGTGTTGCAAACTTGGTTAAAACGTGATTATAAATAGTTTTGTTTTAAAGATTAATGCTTTAATTATTATTTATGCAAAATTTGTCTTAAAGTCGATTTTATTTTATTGAAATATATCTAGTCGCTTACTAACAATTATTTAGATATATAAGTACTTTTTTTAGTCGCCCGTATTTGAGGCTTTCATGGCGGATGTAAACATGATGGTCACCGGGTCGATTCCCAGTATTAGGAATTAACACGAGTTCGGTGAAAAACATAATTAATTAAAGAAACGTTAGCTTAAAATTTAGAATTAAATGTATTATTGTTAATCTTTCGTTACTAGATTGAAATATTTAGTATCTTTATTTCCTCACTCTGGTATCGAGGTAAAGCGCGGCGTTGAAAGTAATGGAAGAAGTTTTTTTTGATGGAAAAGAGCAAGGCAAACGAGCCTACTGGTCACCTGATGGTAAGTGATCACCGCCGCCCACGACAACATGTAACACCAAAGGAGCTACAGATGCGTTGCCGGCGTTTAGTTCGGTTGACCTACGAAAACACAGTGTCAAAGATAATGGAGGAAGGTCACGTAAAAAGCATGAGGACTCCCCGAAGGGCGTGTATTAAGAGTGTGATGACAGTGGACGAGGCGAAAGAGGTATGCAGAGACTGTACGGTTTGGCACTCCGTTCTATCTGACTACTCCGTTTGGGATAAAGCATGAAGCTAGATTAGATCAGATTACAATTTTAACTTTTCTTTATATATTTTACTAAATTAATTAGCTTCACGCTGTATCCCGCACACAGCAGGGTAGGCAGAGGGAACCTAGTGTTAAGACACTCCGTTCCCCACTTTCTGCCGAATTCTGGAGGCATTGCGTGTTGAGTGGCAGAACTCAAACTAAATTAATCCTATTACTAAATCTGTTACTAAATTGCTATAAGTAAACGTTAAGCTTCTGTAACAGTTTCCGTACCTCTAGCTTCTGTAGGAGTTCCGTACCTCAAAAACCCTTTAGCACTCTACTCCTCTCCTTTTAGCATTTAGCATTTCTTATAAACCAGCCTTGGCACTTTCATCAGACACCTATTGTAACAGTTATTGCAAGTTTATTAGGCACTCAGAAAATAAGATAAAATCTTTCGAAAAACGAAGGTGGCTAAGGTTTTCACCGTTGACAATAAGGCTATTTTGTAACCCTTCCGGGTTTCTGGATATCATCTCCAGCCAAAGACAAGTTAGAGGAAATCGGGTCTTTCAATATGGAATTGATATCTAGTTGTTTCCAACCTTATTCGTGCAGTATTCTGCAGATGTGTGTATGTATATTAAATATATAATCATCTTTTATAATGTAGGAAGTCTGTACGTTGAAAGAAAATAACCTGTCACCTCTGTCTGCTATACCTATACTTACAACAACTGCAAAATTGGAAAAAAATGTCATCAAACTAACAAGAATACCTTGAACGTTCAAGTGTATTTAATGTAATGGTTTGGAATAAGGGTGACTTCATACATTATTTTGAATTAATTATGAATTTTATTGTTTTATGTAAATTAAAACTATACTTTAGTTAGCATGAACACCCTCTGGAGGACATGTATGAAGAGGTTGATGACAGTGGACGAAGCGAAAGAGGTATGTAGAGACCGTAGCGTTTGGCGCTCCGTTTTCTCTGACTACCCGCTAGGGATAAAACGTGAAGCTAGTTATATTTATAGTTATTTTAAAACTATACTTTAATTATTGATTGACGTGAATTTATATGGTTTTTTTTGCTTCACGCTGTGACCAAATAGTGACACAAGCATGTGACTGTATATATATGATTTTTTTATTTGCCCGGTATGAAAACGTTTACAGATAAATAGACTAAACGCGTCGTGGAGTTCCATCATTCAACACGTGATGCCTTAAGAATTTGGCGGAAAATGGGGAACAGAGTGTCTTAGAACTAAGCTTCCTTTGCCTACCCTCCTATATGCGGGATACAGCGTGAAACTATAAAAAAAATGTTCTCTTAATAGTTATAGTAAACAAACTATATTTTATTTCGACATTTTTTTCTTAAATAACTGCAAGTAACGGCAAGAAAAAACTTTGAAACATCGTCATCAACAAACATTGTCCGGAGTGGATATCGAACCAAAAACCAAAGCGTCACACATTTCCCTATTGTATCACGATATAGTATCGTATTCGTATGTAATTTTCCTTAAACATAATATAAGGTCGAAGAGCAAAGAACTCCTCACTCAAAACGCACTTACAGAATAAGATTGAAAGCCATTGTGATTCATCTCACAACCAATTCATAGCCTTTTTTTGTTTATTTTTTTAAAATTTGAACTGTTTGTATTTAAACGGGTGTTTTTAAAATTACTAACTAATATCAAATAAATACTTAGCATTCTACTATTTTACGGAGTGTATTGACACTAGGTTCTCTCTGCCTACCATGCTGTTTGCGGGATACAGCGTGAAGCTCTTTTTTAATTTAGCATTCTACAGATTCACCGTAGGAGTTCCTATCGCGTCCCAGGGTGAGGTGTTTTGAGCAGTGCCTGGGGTACAAGTGCCTTGTGATACAATTGTGGATTGAATGGCGCTCCCCGTTCAACTTTATTTCAATCTTACCACAAAGAGGTAACTCGCAATCCAGAAATTCCTTTCCTAGTCCAGTTCTTTTTTATTTATTGAACTGTTATACATATACTATTTGACTATAGGTCATAATTCTACGTACTGAACTGAACTCAAAGCCACATTTTGTCCTTTGAAAATGTAAGACACTGTCCCATTGTGCCAGGATGACCTAACTATCTAGCACGAGCAGCCCAAGCCCGGCTCCGCATGCCTCAACTGATTTTATCTGATTTTATTTATTTATTGTAGTGAAATTATACGAAATCTTTATATACATTTTAGCCTATGTTTAATATTAATGTATAAGCTATATACTGTAAATTTCACCTAAATCCGTTCAATAGTTTTTGGGTGAAAGTGGAATAAACAGTTAAGTGGCGGAATTCAACGCCTCTGGTCTGCGTATATTGGTTATTTTTATAAAAAAATCAAGAGAATGAGTGACGAAAGAAAGTCAAGCGTCAAAAAAGATGTAAGAAACCAGAGCGAGTGGAGAGGCAGAGGTAAGCCTCGGTTGACCTTCGACAATACAGTATCGACGATAGATACTGGAGGAAGGTCACGACAAAAACAGAAGGACCACTAAGGCTAAACTGGCCTGGCCTGACTAAATAGTTAAACTAAAAAAGTAGACAGTCGCTATGACTGTCTATGTAGACAAATATATTAAATTAATTCAATTACACCCGGAAAGTGTCAGAATGGGTCATAAATATAAGATAATTTTGTTTTAAACGAGCTACTTTATTTTTACGTTATGTGCACTAAATATATCACTTGACACAATGTTTAAGAGTAAGAATTATAATCGTCTATATAGTTTTTTATGGGAAGTATTAACATTAAAAAATATGTAAACGATTACAATTCGTTTATGTGAATAATACTTACTTTATTTTAACCAAATATCACTATGCAGACAAAATGTTGTAATATAAAATATTGAAAGAAAAAGACGCTGTAATAAAATTAACAAACAATAAAGATACAAAACGTTCTGATTCTAAGTAATTTTATAATGCCATCAAAAACATCAACATGATTTGATTATTAGTATGTATCACACTACACAGCACTACGGGCCAGCAACCTAATTCCTCACCAGAGTCCTTCCGAATATGATGTCTATTATGTCTGTCGATAGGTTGTGTCTTCATGCGATGTCCAAGTCGATCTATTTGTTTAAAACGTAAAATATTTTTAATATTGGCATGATAATAACTACTGTAATAACTTAAGACAGAAGGTCCTATAAGTAGAGACTAAATAGATTAACCGACTTGGTATTACGTGGATCTCACAACTTTTTACGGTAGAAAGACTGAGCTGCGAGACTTGGGTTTTTTACAGGATGTTTTTGATGGCATTATGTTTTAATGAATGAGACCCATTACAAAGAAGGGGCACATGTTGTTTAGGCACTCCGTCCGCCACGCAGCTCCCAATTTTAAAGGTAATGAATGCATGTTAAGTAGTGGAACATAACGCCGCGTTTAATATTATTACCAGATACATTTTTGAAATGTAGAAACTTGACACGATTCGGGACTCCTTATTGTGTCTACTGGAGCAGAGAAACTAAAATAATTTAAAATATTATAATATTCTCTAGTAAGAATCGAATCAACAATCATTACCATATTCAAGACAATAAGAATATATACTATATGTCTCTGAGATTAGCGCATACAATCAAACAAACTGCAGCTTTACATTATTTGTATAGATATTTACATATGCAATGTCCTGAGGAGTGGCTTTGAAGGGCAGACCTCGCATATGTACACAGTAACACGAACTACCGCGCCGAGCCCCACCACGAGGGTAAGTCGTACTTCCACCTGGAAAAAAATTGTTTTAATTTATATTTTTTATTTGTGAGGATGGATGTGGGTTTCTCTTTGACGATTCTTTTGAAGAACTACTGAACGGATATAGATAAAACTTTGCAGTATTTTTTTTTTTTTATTGTAGATAGGCAAGCATTTGTCCGCTATCTCACCTGGTGGTATGTGACGATGCGAACGATGATGGAGCATGCTTACCTAGATAATGCCTATTTACTCTTGCCTTGAAAAGGGCCAAGACTAAATAGATTAACCGACTTGGTATTACATGGATCTCACAACTTTTTACGGTAGAAAGACTGAGCTGCGAGACTTGGGTTTTTTTACAGGATGTTTTTGATGGCATCTCACTTCTTTTTGTAGAGTCCTATTTTTTGGTACCCATCTACACTTATTATTTTCTATTATACAGTAATAATGATTCATAAAGTGCAAATGTAACCTTGTAATCCTATACATTTATATGGAATTACAAAGTTATTCATGCAGTTGGTGTATTTGGAAAACGGGACCGAAATTGCAAAATATTTAAGTTTTCCCATGATTAAGACACTAAACTCTATTTGTATTCTAAATTTGAAGCTTCTATGTCTGCTAGAAGTGCCTTGGACTTTTGATGATCGGTGAGTCAGTCAGTGAGTGACAAAATTTAGAAACTTTAACAAGTTGTCATTCTTAAACTACTGGTTCAAATTGACTGAAATTTAAAATATACCGTGTTTATATTATGCCTGATTAGTTACTGAAAATTCAGGTTTCTTGTTTTATCCACAACGAAATTATAGAGGGGTCAAAAATGGCCTGAATTGCTTCGAGAAAAGTATGGTACGGCCGTGCCGCTTTTTTTTGCTCGACTTGGCGGGGGCACTGCCGTGCCCCCAGATATTATTTTTATTTTTTATTATTTTATATATTATATTTCCTTTTATCTAATGTCGTGTGTATCAGGGTAAGCAGAGTGAACCTGGGACCACTCATTTAGTGTTAAGATATTCCGTTCCCAAAACGTCACACCAGGTCCCTTTTTCCGTGGATTTCTTAAGGCATTGCGTATTGGGTAATGGAACTCAATACCGCGCTTTGTCCAGACCCCAGAGAGGAGAAAAGAAATGTTAATATTAGATATTTATCTGTCAATTGTTGTTGTTAAAGTGTCGGAGCGAAGCGCGGTGTTGAGTACCGTCTCCCTTTTTTCGTTTCCAGAATTTCGGCGGAAAATGAGCAACGGCGTGTCTTAAAATAACATAAAATATAAATAAAATCGGAGTGTCTTAACACTAGGTTCTCTCTGCCTATCCTGCTGTGTGCTAAAAGTGTGCAGCGTAAAGTTAAAAAACTATATTACTAGACTATCTAACAAAATGGTTATAAAAATTAATTGGTACAGCTAAAACCGCGTGAATAAGCAAGTCCTCAACTCTCGTTGCCAACCACGTTGCTGAGGCGCGCCTTAATGTAATAATACCAACTAGTTTTGAGGCCCTCATGGCAGCGGCACAGCGTCTGACTGCAAATGCTACGACTATGGGTTCGATACCCAGTCGATATGGATTATTTTTATTTTCTCGTTCTGGTAATAATACAAAACACCGTTTTGTAACCGAGATCCCTCTGTCTATATGGAGGTAGATTTTTTTTTGCCTAACACTGTTTTTAAAGCAAAACAAATCAAATCAAATCAGCTTCACGCTGTATCCCGCACACAGCAGGGTAGTCAGAGGGAACTTAATATTAAGAAACTCCGTTCCCCACTTTCTGCCGAATTCTGGAGGCAATGCGTGTTAAGTGGCAGAACTGAACGCCGCGCTTAGCCTCGACGCCAGAGCGAAGAAATGGAAATATAAATTTAAGTAAATATTTCATCTCCTCGAGTGGGGATCGAACCCACCACCAGTCGGTTTTACAGTCACACCTCGTACCACTGCACCACGACTGGCCTCTAAAGCAAAACAATAATTAAAATAACAATGTAAATGTCACGCGGTATCCAAAAATAAAACTGATTTCAATATTTTTTACATTAATTAGTGACTTAAAAAACAACAACTTAGAATGTAAAAAGCTATAATATTAGTTTTAGTTTGCTTGTTTTTTGTATCACGTTGTTTTAGAGATAACGTTAAAAATGTGATTATATAATAGTGGATTGATACAACTTTGCTTATGCATATTAAATTAAAAATTTAATTTAATTTTATGCATATATTTATATATGTTACATATTTTGTTCTTACATTTTTCCTCCCGCCAGAAAGATGGGCTCGGAGGATCTAGTACCAAGACATCATCTATATAATGCGTTGCCACAGTGGGGAAAGTTGAGGCCTGGCGTGGCGCAACACAAGCACAAGGCACCAGCGTTGTCTGTTAAGGTTGTAGGTAGGACTCACTATATTTCCTCTGCATTTATGTAACCTCAGCAAAAAACTGAAAAAATATATATTGGGCGCTCGGGGTGTCTTAACACTAAGTTGTCTCTGACTTCCCTGTTAATACCGGAAACAGCGTGAAGTTATAAAGAAAAATATGTAAGAGTGGCAGTGGAAGGCCTTAGTTGACCTTCGAGAATACAATAATGATGATTCAGTATCATCAGGCAGATGCATGTAAAAAGAATAAAATAACAAGCCCCTACCACTCCCCTCATCCCTCAAAGAGCATGTGGACGAGGCGAAAGAGGTGTGTAAGTTTTTACTTTATTCCCAAAATGTTTAGGTATTTGACCAATTAAAAGTGAATTAAGACTCACTTATTCTTATTTTGCGAACTCAACCCACGCTTACCGGAGCGAGTAAACTAAAATATTAGATATTTCATTTCTAAAGTTTCATTTCTGATGAGTGGCGGAACTCAACGCCGCGCTTTGCCTCGACGCCAGAGCGAAGGAATGAAACTATACATATAAATAAATATTTAATCTCCTTGATAGGGGATTGAACCCACAACCAGTCGATTTTACAGTCACGCTTTGTGCCCCTGCGCCGCGAATGGCCTCAAATATACAAATAAGTACATATAATACATGAAAAATATACACTATTCTAACACCTATACAACTATTTTTAGTATCATGCTTTATCCAGAACACAGTAGATTCGGTGGAGAGAACCTCGTGTTAAGATACTCAGTTTTTCATTTTCCGTCAAATTCTGAAGACATTGCATATTGAGTGGTGAAACTCAACGTCAAATTTTGTCTCGACACCTCAGCGAATAAAAGATAAAAAAGATACATATCTACATTCAAGTTTTTAAGAAATTTAAAATCACGTGCTGTCGTTCTTTTTTATTTAATCAAAATATCACTAGAATCCCTATAATATGACTTTGCTGTCCCTTTGTCTGTTTGTCTGTCTGTCAAGAGCCTTTATCTCAGTAACGCTTGGAGATATCGAGTTGAAATTCACACCATACAATAGACACCAGAGCGAAGAAATAAAACACTTTGTGCAAATATATAAGTCAATATCATAAATTATAATATATTTTTTTGTATTACTACGCCACAATAAGATTGTCAAATTAAAATTGACATATTAATATTTAATATAAAGTTAATCACATTGGGACGTTTCGAGCTGGCCTCGTGACAGGTTCCGGTTGATTTAACAATATAATTTATACTTGTTGGTGTATTCTTTTTATGGCAAACATAAGTATCTATAATAACAAGGATCTCTGATGGAGGATGTGAATTATTTAAACTACTTCCGATGTTTTAAATGAAACTATTTTAACGAATTAATATAGTATAGAGACCAGTCGTGGCGCAGCGGCACGAAGTGTGACTGTAAAACCGACTGGGTTCGATCCTCATTTGAGGAGATGAAATATTTACTTTAATTTATATTTCCATTTCTTCGCTTTGGTGTCGACGATAAGCGCGGCGTTTAGTTCTGCCACTCATCACGCAATGCCTCCAGAATCCGGCAGAATGTGGGGAACGGAGTGTCTTAACACCAGGTTCCCTCTGAATACTCTGCTGTGTGCGGGATACAGCGTGAAGCTGATTTTTTAATTTTTTAAACTCCGGTTGATGAAGTGAACTATTTTCATTTAAAAAGTGTTATAATCGCGAAAATCGAAGATGTTATTTCCGACGTTGTAGAAGTAAATCTGAGTGGACTAGTGGCCGCCCGCAACTTTGATTGCGTGAGTTTTACAATATATCATGAAAAAACTATTCTTTACCCGTTGTCGAGAGTCGAGAAACCATAAAACAAAAAATAAATAAGAATTGAATCTAACATCATCGTGTTCATTCAAATAGCCTTATAAGCCTTAGCCTTTAAAAACGACTAAAAGACAAAATTCGTTTTAACATTCATATATATTGGTAATTACTGTAAAGTATAAAAAAGATACATGTCTATCTACGAGTACATTCACGTTTTTAAGAAATATAAAATCACGTGCTGTCGTTCGTTTTTTTTAATAAAAATATCATTAGGGTTCCGTATCTTAAGAAAAAAAGGAATCCCTATAAGATAACCATGCCTGTCTGTCTGTCAAGAGCCTTTATATGAGGAACAGTTGGAGATATTGTTAGCATAAGTTACTTATAATGTAGTAATAGGTGTCACTGTAATTACGAGTAGGTCATTTGATATTGTTTCCATTATCGATTAAGTGGCGGTAGTGTGCTGCGTCTTTTCCGGTGTATTTCCAATATAAGCACAAACGACACGGCACTCGTGTTCATTACGTTCTAAGATATTGTCAAGACAACTTGTCATTACATTTCATATTTCAATATTGTGACTGTATATGTGTATATAATATAACAAGTGTAAATAAATTTATTGTAAAAGCTGGATTTTGTTTCTGATTTGTTGGTTCGCCTAACAGTTCAGAAGCGGGATTACGAAAGGATATACAAAATTTCCTGCCACGCTCATAAAGTGTAAGTAGACCATATATATATTCTTTTCTTTTTTTTCTTTTCTCTCATTTTTCTTACTCCTTAAAGATTAGCTGAATAATTTGTATGTAAATTGAGTTCTCTATAATTTTTAATTTTTCTATTCTGAATATAAGCAGAGTGTTGCTATTCTAATTATAG